>CM031870.1:7161004-7258378 GCA_018697195.1 Certhia americana
TTACACGAGACATCCTGTCCTCTATCATAGATGTTGCATCATCATAAAAGTAAAAAGATTCTCTTTGATATCAGGTTTCCATGGTAATCAAGTTGGCCATTATGTAGTTGCCAGGAACCCTATCATTCCATATCATCCTTAAAAAATACTTCACAATATTTGCAGTTTCATCTTGTGCAACTAGTGAATGGACAGCTACACCAAAACCCTACGTTAAAATAGGACATCGCAAATACCGCTGTAAGAAATTGTGGACACTGGCTGGAGTGAATTAAATTATTATGCCACTTCAGCCCTATTTTAGTATACACACTCAGAAAGTAACACAGCTTTGAATTTGAAGAAAATACCCATGGATTTTTATTTTTTTACGGGGCGTTTTTTCTTTTAGTCGCTTAATTTATACCTCAGTGGTATCGGACCTTTGTTCTTCTTAGTAAAACTAAATTCCAACTTCTAGCTTGAAATGGTAAATCATTATGTGAAGTCAAATTCAAGAGAAAATGATGCTTAGTAAAGAAACCACCAGTGACTAATGATCCTGGGCCTTTGTCTAAAGGCTTATACTCTAAGAACCCTCAGCACAGAAAATCTTTTCCTTTTGCCATATTTTCACGGACTGAATTCTTGCTATGTAAACTGATTCCACAGGATATTCTGTTCTTCAACCACTGCTTCTCTTGTTCTTCCATTCCAACCTCCTAGAAACAGGAATTGGTTTTCCTTTTTGGCCTTGTCGGTGTCCAAATCACGTCTACTTTTACACTTTTCAAAACTTTCTGGGAACTGCTCATCTTGCTGATGAAACACTTGATCTTATCCATCTGCAGTCGCCATTCTGCTCTGCCTTAAATGGCAGATGATTTTCCAACATCATAAGATTTATTGAGTTCCATGGAGAATTACACGTAGTGTTTTCTGCCAAGGTAGCTGTTTTCATTTCATTCACAGCCGTATTTCTGTTCACTGAGACTGACTGATGGCAAAGGGCTCATTCACTTTTGGAGGGGCCATACTAGTACTGTCTCTATTTTTTATTGCCCTCTGCTGTCCTGACCACCTGGTCCCTTCCAACGTATCTACACGGAGCCCCTCCTTCAAATAGCCCGAAGGAATGCGATTTTGGGTTTGCCACCCCCAAGCCATCATAGGCCGAAGAATCCTTCTGACACCATCACCTCTGCCAGGGCCAACAGCATGAATTCTGCCATGAACTTTGGCAAACGGTTCAGACACATTGTGTTTATCTTCGATATTCTTGCATGATTCATCCATTGCCTCTAAACCCTTGCCTTTAGGACTAACTAAAGCATTCACCGGTTATTTATATGATTTCCCTGGATAAGTCTTGGGCGTCGTCGGTGCCTGATATGGCTCATTCTTGGCTCTGGGCTTGGCAATTTGCATAATAGGCCTGAATTTCTGACAATGCTATGTCACGCTCAACACCGTTATTCTTTGTCCAAGTTCACGCAGTCGGAATTAATCCACCAAAGGGGTGTTCCAACTCGCTAGGTTGTCTACGTGAAAACTGGATAAGTGGGATGTACTTGTGTTTATTGTAGGAGTAGAGGCAACCTTGAAGACCGGTGTTTGATTTATTAAGACTGGGTTTCTGCAAGCATCTGAAGTGCAACTTCTGCCTGTAAACTTGCCCTCTCTTTAACAAGTCGTTTGTTTTGACAGGCATCATTTTCTTTATCGTAATGACTTTCACCTCACACTCCCTCTTTGAATTGCGTTTTGAGGTACGCTTGCTTTGCTTCTTTCTTTCTCTAGACTGTCCCTAGACGTCGTTCTCTCAGGTTTCTGAAGACTCATCACACTATCTTGGACATCCTCATCTGATGGTGACCCCCGCTCCCTCCTGCTTCTTCCATAGCATAGAAGGGAGCTTGTTACACGCCTTGTCCCGGAGAAGCAGCCCTTGGACACAGCACGTCTTCCCGAAATTCGACTTCTCCCGTGCTTTGAGAAAAATTTTCTTCTGCTACTTTAAACTACTTCTTGTCACATTTGATGTCATTTTGCCCTGCATATCTGGTGGTCAGTTCTGGTGGCTTTTCAGGTTCCCTGGAACTGTGCCTTTGCTGTAAACATGGCTGAATTGACATCTGCTGAGCTGTGGCAGTCTCAAGCCTTTGAATCCAATCAAGGCAGAGAAGTCTCAGCCTCTGATGTGTTCATGCCACACGTGCTAGGTCCTTTCCTCATCTGCAAATCACAATTTTAAAAAAAAATGACAGATTTTCATGAAAGCTCAGAATCTCAATTCCTGAAAACCTCACTTTAACTAAAAAAAATTAAAACCAACTTTATTTAAGTAATAATTACATGTTCCTTACTTATCCAGCCACATTTGTTTATACGGATTTTCACACTACATATCCCCTACGTACTGTGTCTTCAGTTTTATCAAAAGGACCATTTGGAACAAAAAAAAATAATTACATTATTTTTTGCATTGAACACACTTTCCTGGTCCTGCTGTCACACCCCAAGCGTGCTGACCATGGCCACACACTCTCGTAAACAATGTAAACTCAAAGGTTGTTTGCCACCTGGTAAACTCAACACCTCTAGACTGTTTAGCACATGTTTATCTAAAGGCGGTATTACCGCTGTCCAAACATATAATAACTCCTTGATAGGAGTATTATAGATGTAGTTAGTAGTTTTTAAATTAAAACCTCTACTAATTCCTCACTGAAGCAGCACATTGAAAAATAGTGCAGTAAAATTGACAGCAACATGCGAATTTCAGGTTGTTGTACGTAATTTAAATTCTGTAATCATAAAAGTTGAATTTGATTATTTTATTATAACTATAAGCTTGCATAGAACGCACTAGCATAGGGGAGTTGTTCACTTTGCTGTAAACAATCTAGTTGTTCTCCACACTCTTGAAAAGAGCATTGAGCTCTATCTTTTCCTATATCAAAAAGCATGAAAAAGCAAGTCCCCATCACTACATAGCCTCATTAAAACATCAATTATCAGGACACAGCATGAATACTAGCAAATACTTGTTCTGGAGTTAGCTGCTATTCATTTCTGTTATATTGGGAATACTTAAAGCCCAAGACTTTCTCAAATTCTAGAGCAATATTTTCTGTAAATCTATATTCAGCTAGACGAACACTACCTGTACATTTTCTACAATCTCCTGAAACGATTCAATAAATCTTCCTTCTGCGGACTCCCGTTTCCCTGGTGGGTCTCGGCTCCAGTGCTTTTTTCTTATACTGCTGTAATTTTCCGTTTTCTTTCAAGGCTAAGCTGCAAAATCAGATGGTAATAAACATGGTTATATCACTACATGCAAAGTTCAATACAGATTACATAAATAAATTCAAAGAAAAACAACAGAACAAACAATTAGCACAAAATGACCTTAGATTTTTGTGCACTTGCAAATGCCAGCTTCTTCTCACCATTTTTTAGGAATGTGTTACAAAATGCCTTCTTGGACCTTTCTAAATCCCCTGAAGTTAAAAACCCATTTATAAACTTTTTCATGACTATTCATGACTACGGTTCAATCTGACACAGGAGTCAGATATTTTTCCTAACATTGTAGAAATATTCACAATCCATGCATTTGTAAACGCAGAATGTGACATATATCCACAATTATATCTGTATTAGCATTTCTGGATGTTATTCGAAGACTCCCATTTCTTTCCATCACGGAAACAAGGAGTCAGCTGCAGTACTGCAGGAACTGACCAACATCCTTCCATCTTAGCTTTGTTGCACAGAAGCTTAAACATAATTGATGGTCCTGTGAAATACATTAGGAAGATGCAAAACACAAAAAAGGATTTCCTTTAAACGAATCTTTCCCATTTTAAACTCTTCATAGTTCTTATTCACATTTTCTACACCATTAAACAACTCACCATGTTCATATTGAAATACATATGATTTTCTGTGAAGCGGCGCATTAACTTTACGGAAAACTATCAACATTTGTGCTCTCTCTTATATGAAAATAATTGACAATTAAAGGATGTAGTCAGCGTTACATGAAAAAGCACTTTTACCCCTTACTTTGCAAGATTGGCTAATAATGCTTAGAATACACTAATCGCAGTTCAATGACAGCCCACAGCAACCTTCAGTAAATCACTACATGTGCCGCATCAACGCCAGAGCTTAAGAAGCAGTTACCCCCATGGAGAAAAGGGGTATAAAGCCTTACCAGAGGGGAAAGCCCGGGCACTCCATAATGAATGATGAGTATATTTGGGCTGAATGTCAAGATGTTTTTCCTTTTATTGCCTCCTGTTCTTCGATTCCTGGAAAGATGCTTCTACAGAATATTTTCATCGGCCTCATCTTATCATTTTATCTAATCTGCAAAGAATAATACCGTACTCTCCCATGTTTCCAATCCTTGAATGGAAAACAACAGCACTAACTATTCTGCGTCACCATATTTTGGAATTTTGGAATTTTACATTAAAAACTGAATTAATTCTCTTCTTCCTATCACTAACAGATTTTCCCCCTATGTAAGTAGACTCTGCATCTGTGAGCAAAAATGATACATCCACAGATAAAAAAATCATGACATAATCGGGATTTTTTTTACAAGACACAACCTGCTAAGATAATCTTAATTTCCATCAAGACTAAACCTTGAGATCTTCCACAATAGGACCGTCCTATAACTTTTGGATAAAAAAAACCACCCCACAACCAAACCAAAATTTAGCCCAAGATGGGATAAAACAAAATAAAATTAAAAAAAAAAACAACACCCAAACCAAACCGCCACAACACCTATTTACCACTGTTTAAGGCTGGAAGAAATTGTGTCTCTCCCTGTGAGCCTCCATCTCGATACACCCCTGTATGAAAGACCCCAATACTTACCCAAAAAAAAATAAAAAATTTTTTAAAAAACAATTAAAAAAAAAAAATTGCAGCCTTGTCTCTTTTAAATCGCCAATATCTGAAATACTGCACTTGGCCAGTCCCCAACCAGCCGAGCCCCGCACCGGCTGGGCAAGCCTGAACACCGCTTTGTTCCCTCGCACGGCGCTCGGCGATTCCTCCTTCCCGCCCTCTCCGCGGCACCGAGCCCGACCGGGGCCGATTCAATCGCCTCCCCATGGGCCTCGGCACTCCCTCCAGGCCCCGTCGCTCGGCACGGCCCCGTGCCCCGTCAACGGCTCGGTACCTTCGATGGCCGGGGCTCGGAGCGCGCCGCCCCTACCGCCTCCTCGGTAACCACCGCCACAACGGCCGGGCCGCCACACTACGGCCCCCCGCGCCTGCGCCGCTCCGCCCTCCCGCTCCGCCCCGCCCGCTCCGCCCGCCCCGCTCCGCTCCGCTCCGCCCCCGCCTCCGCTCCGCTCCGCCCCCCCTGCGTCCCGCCCCTCCGCCCTCACCGCTCCGGCCCGCCCGCTCCCGCTCCGCGCCGCCCGCTTCCGCCCCCAACATCTCCGCCCATCACCGCTCCGCCCCCCGCCCCGCTCGCCACGTCCCGCCCCCGCGCCGCCCCGCACCGGAAGGCTCCGCCTCCGCTCCGCACCTTACCGCCCGCACGCTCCGCGCTCGCCCCCGCACCGCACCGCTCTCCGCCCCGCACCGCACCGGCCCGCCCGCACCGCTCCGCGCCTCTTCGGCGCCCCGCTCCGCCCCCCTGGCCGCCCCGCCCCCGCTCCGCACCGCTTCCGCCCCGCTCCGCCCCCGCTCCGCCCCTCAACCGCTTCCGCTCCGGCTTCGCCCGCCCCGCTCCGGCCCCTCCCCGCTCCGCCCTCACGCCCCTCCACCTCCCGCGCTCCCGCACAGCTCCGCCCCGCTCCCGCGGTCTTCCCCGCTCCGCCCCTCAACCGCTCCGCCCGGCCCGCTCCGCTCCGCTCCGCCCCGCTCCGCTCGGCCCGCTCCGCCCCGCTCCGCTCACGCCCCGCACCGCCCCGCTCCGCCCCCTCCGTCCGCCCCCGCTCCGCTCCGCCCCTCTCCCGCCCCCCTCCGCTCGGCCCGATCCGCCCGCTCCGCCCCGCTCCGCCCCGCTCCGCCCCCGTCCTCCGCTCCGCCCCGCCCGCTCGGCCCGCTCCGCCCCCGCCCGCCCCGCTCCCGCCCCGCGTCCGCCCAGCCTCCTCTCCGCCCCCGCTCCGCCCCTCACCGCACCGCTCCGCCCCGCTCCGCCCTCCCCGCTCCCGCTCCGCCCCTGCACCCGCGTCTTTCCCCGCTCCCCTCTCCGCCCGCTCCGCTGTCTTCTTCCCCGCTCCCCCCCCCCTACGCACAGCCTCCTGGCGCGGCCTGTCACCGTCTGCGCACGACAACGCGGGTCAGCTCGCCGTGGTTAGGCGAGCGCCCATCACAGGCGCCCCACTCAGCGTAGATGATCCCATTCCCGTGGCTACACTTCCAGCCATTTTCCCCCAGAGCTCCTAAACACGTCTCCTGTCAGCACGGTGTCATCTGTTCGCTTCAATCCCTTTACACACGCACGGTTATCATTCCCTTGTGTAGTCAGGACCGCAAATGTGCCGCGCAGGTATCAGTTTTCAGCGAGCACGCCTTGCGATAAGAACGATAACTGCACCCCTTTCCCTGCTCTGGTGAGGACAGCATACATGAGGGCAATCACCACAGACATCTCGATCGCGTCCGCCCGGCCGAGTAACACTCACCTGTCGGCAGATCAAGCTGGAAGAAAATCCACACTGCGTGCCGCACGTTGCCCAGTATAATTAATTACATACATGAATCTCTAAGGCCCAGGTTTAGAGCAGTAAAAGCTGTCAGTCTTATTTCAAAAACAACTTATGCATCTTTTACCTCTTCAAACGATCCCCCAACTGGAGGGGTTTGGGTTTTTTTAAAACTTCATCTTTAATCTTAACAATGCTGTTATATCAAAAGATTTTTACAAATTTTAGGCATCTAATTATACATTTCCTTATTTGTTGGCACGCTATCTCAGATTTTTCTCTTCAGCTTACACCTGGCAGAAACACAAAACCACTAACAAGAGTATCTGAGATGCTCGAACCCTAGGACACTATGTGAAACTATTCACCTCAGCAATAAAAAAAAAAAACAAAAACAAAAAACAAAAACCCCCACGCCAACAGTTCAGAAGATGCTTTCAGAACAGCCTTGTGCCTGTTCTGCCTCTAGTTGGTCAGAGCTCCTGAATAGAAAGCCAGTTGCTTCCCATCCTTCCCACAGATCAGGCACCAAAAAGAGAGTCAAAACTTAAAACTGTGTTTTAATATTACACAGCTTCTAGTTCCTCTCAATCGCTATTTCCACTTCTAAGACTAAAACAGCCAGTTTGCTCCAAAACTTCTCTTAGCATTGTTTTGGTGCCTTGACGCTCATCCCCTCAGGATTCTGGAGATGTTCCCGCAGTGTCAGTCGGAGCCGCCCACACCGCCTGCTCCTCCCACGGGACCCGGCAAGGCACGACTGCAGAGTCAGCTAACGCAAACACAAGATAACATTGTTATATCACAACAACAGACCAATTAAGCGGAAAATAACCACTATTGATGTTACGTTTCTAATTCGCTAGCTGGCAAGCCAGCGGGAAGCCCTCAACACATCTCCTACACACGTGTGTTCTGTGACTCCTGGACAGCGCTATCTTTCTTTCCATTAGCACCCTTTTACCTTTTAAATTCCGCACATGTTTTATTCGGGAATACCCGCTTTACCCATCGCGCGCCCATATTTTATGGGAAACAACCCGTTTTCCTCATCGCCCCCATATTTTATGGGAAACACCCGTTTCCCTCAGCGCCCCATAATGTCTGGAAACAACCCGTTTCCCTCAGCGCCCTCGCCCGGCGCCACCTGAGGGGGCGCTTGGCCCGCCCGCCCCAGCGCGGCCGCGGCGCTGCGGCCTGATTGGTCGCTGCTGCTGACAGCCTAGTGCCTGTTTGTTTCGCTGCTGACAGCCGAGTGCGGATGCCGCTACTGCTCCAGCCGGTGCTGATTTGCTGGCTGATGCGCCGGCGCGCCCTTTGGCCTGAGTAAGAGGCGGCGGCCGCGGTTCCGGCCCGGCTCGGCTCCGGCCCGGCTCGGCCCCGCCATGCTGTGCCACGGGGAGGGCCTGCTGAGCTCCCTGACGGCGCTAATGGTGCTGGCTCTGGCGCTGAGCCGCAGCCCGACGCTGGCCTGCCTACTGCCGGCCGGGCTCTACCTGGCGCTGCACCTCCTGGCCCTGGAGCCCGCGGCGCCCCAGAGCGCGCAGCGCGTCCTGCGGCCCGGCGGCGCCGCCTCCCGCATCGCGCACCGCGGCGGCGCACACGATGCGCCCGAGAACACGCTGGCGGCCATCCGACAGGTCAGCACGGCCGCCGGGGCTGGCGGGGCACAGGATCAGCCTGCCGGCATGATGGTGGGCTTGTGTCTGAGCGTCCGCCCTTCCAGCGCCAAGCCCTCCTCACCGTAACTGAGCCTGTTCTTCCGATAGCTGCTGGAAGCTGTGTGGGTGGTTGATCCTTCATCCCAAAGGGAACTTCAGATCAGATCTGAACCTTGTGGGAGCTGTTATAGCCTTGGTGTTGATGGATATTTCAGCAGTGCGGTGATAATGAAATACTGTATTTTGTTGATGTAGCAACAGCATGCAGAGAGCAACTCAATAACAGGGTGTTTGGTTTTTTTTTTAAACCTTAAAGATTTGTGATGAGAATCCACAGTTCGGGGAAAATCTGGTACCAGAACTTCACTGTGTGCAGTCCTGCCATGATTTCCTGCTGCCTCATCTGCAAGGCATCAAGGCACAGCCAGGGTTCACAGTCTCGTTCTGAAAATCATTTGAAATAGTGATTGTCTGTCTCTGGAATGTAGTGTTTCTGTGAGGCTGAGTCGTTGCTGCTCTGAGCATCTCTTACCTTCGTGTGAGACAGGACTCTTAGTCCTGATGAATTCTGAAGCTGCACAGTCCTTATGTAGCAGATACCTGTAGGTAACCTCTAGTGCATACCCGGTTTTTGTCTTTCTGGTGCATTGTCCCTTTTCCCAGGAGGACATTTCTCCTTCAGAGCAATTGGTGTTGTTAGCACTTCACTCAAGTGTTTTTCAGAAGAGTTCTTGGGAAAGATCCAGGGCAGGTAGAGGGTGTATGAAATGTTCTAAGGCAGCCTGGCTGCTTCTTGCTCTCTGATATGTCCATTCCTCAGAGGGGAGTAGGGATTTGCCTGCATTCATCTACTGCTTGGTACACACATGGTAAACAAGTGTTGACTGAGTGTTATAATGTAGGCTATGTAAGCTGTAGGCATTTACTTCTCTTGTCTTTTAGAAAATAACATAAGGACTCCAGGGTTATTACATCAGAAGGAGATAGCAGGATCCTTTTCTGAATTTTTATCCTGAAAACAGTTCCAGTTCCAAAACTGAGGCAGAATCATAATGGTTGCAGCTGTAAAATAAATTAGATAGTTCAGCTGATCTATGAATGCTGTAGCAATAACTTGGATAAAACCTGCTTTGTTCTGCAGATGAAGACTACTGAAAAATACATTAATATTTAATGTATTTTTTACCAAATTACAATTATTATTAATTGTGCATTATAATATTAATTAACAATTAATTATTTTTTAACCAAAATACAAGCTAATTATATCTGTACCTATGTCAAAGCTATAAAGCTCTCTGTTCTGTTGTGTATATGATTTTTAAATTTTTTTTTAAGGCAGCTGAGAATGGAGCAACGGGTGTGGAGCTGGATCTTGAATTTAGTGCAGATGGTGTCCCCATTCTCATGCATGATGACACAGTTGAAAGGACAACTGATGGGGCTGGGAGACTGCAGGACCTGACTTTTGAGGAAATCAGAAAGCTTAATCCATCTGCAAAACACAGGCTACGGTAAATGAAGTGTTCTGAAATTACACTTTCAGCAGTGGAAAAATAATTCTTAATGAACAAAATTATTGAGTTGATCTATCACTGATGATTTTTTTTTTTTTTTAATTTAAAACTTAGTCCTTTATGCTACTTCTAATTTGATTTTGGAGGCATATGAGACTGTCTCTCCTTACCCATCAGTATATTAGGCACAGTGAAACAGAGTCATGATAAACTGGCTTTTAAGGACAAAATCCACAGGCATCTAATACGAAACAGGTCTACATGATCTACATGAGCCTGTCCTAAATTGCCTGCAGGACACTAAAGGTGCTAGGATCTTCACGATATGTCAGAATTGGCTAGAGGAATTACTTCTAAGATTAATTTTATTCACATGTGTTTCTTGACTGATTATGTTTTGAGGATTCTACACATCAGGTTTGCGCTTTTGAAGAGGAGCTAGACAGATTTTGGGTGACCTCACTGTGACCCCAGTGGCTGATTAGGTTCTTCCTAGGAGTATGCAGGGGAAAATATTTTTATACATTACTAAGAATTTGATAACAATGCAACTTCTGCAGTATCTTAAGTGAGTCCATTTCAGAGGAAGAACTCATAGTGTGTTCTCCTGAGACACTGCATTAGGGAATTCCAGAGGTGCAAACGTGGCACCTGTGAGTGTATGGCACAAGGAGTATCTTTCCTGTCTCACTGGAAAGGTGAGCACCTGGGCCACACAGCAGGAATTTCCACAGGCAGTGACTGCTGCTGTTCACACTCTCCCTATCAGGAATGATTTATTGATGGGTGAAGCTGCTTCTGCTGAATTTTCAGCTTGTCTTGCCTGTTCTCCCAGGATCTGCATTTCTGGCTCAGGGCTGGGGAGTGCAGTAGGAGCAGGAGGAAGGCAGCAAGTTGAAAACTTGTTTGTGGAAGTTGGGGGGGAGGGTGAAGAACTGGGATTGGTATTTTGGGGTGGGACACAGGGCCAGTGAGCACTGGATCCCACCTCCAGTGCCAGTGCAGCAGCAAACTGTGTTTGAATCAGCCCTGTATGGCTGGCAATATGCACATGCATGTTGACTGCATTCCAACGAGTTCTCTGTTTCTACAGGAGCCAATTCCAAGATGAAAAGGTACCAACTCTGAGAGAAGCTGTTGTGGAGTCTATGCATCACAATCTTGCAATCTACTTTGATGTCAAAGGCCATGCAAATCAGGTACTGCTCACTGCAGCATGACACCTCCCCTCACCCCTTCTTTGGGTTTCTGACCTGCTCTTGTGTTGGTCTCAGACTTGTCCCTGTGGTACAGTCCCTCCTTGAACTTCAGAGAGCCCAGGTCTGCTGCTTGTGTCACCCAAAGTTGCCTTGGGAAGCTGCAACTTAAAATTGGCACAAGGCTTATTCAAGTGTTGCACTCAGCTCCCAGCACTGCTGTGAAACAGAGCAAAGGGAACTCCCTGCTGTGCTCAGGGGAGTCAGAACCTCATCTTCAGCCTCCACCAAGGGATCTAGAATTTGCATTACTGATAATGCAAAATGATCCATCACTAACATTTTATATAAATTAGAGTAATTTTTTTCTTTAGCCTAGCAAAATATAGGAATGAATAATTTTCCTCTTCAACTAAAGCCTAGGTAGTACTAAAAAATTACTTCCACAACATATTTAAGGGTATTTCAAACACTGAGAATCCTACCTATTGTAGCTAGAGTAATAAACAGAACTTCTTTTGCAAAAAAGCGAAATGTCATTTCTGTGTTAATGCTACAAACAAGATGCTGCTTTTCTTCTCCCTTTCTATTTCACTCTTGCAACACAAGGGAAGTGTTTTTAAGATTGTTCTAAATTAAATAGTAAATTAAATATGAGCGTATGTATGACATCTCTGTGTGTCTCTAATTGCAGGCAGTTGATGCCCTAAAACAACTCTACCAGGAATTTCCACAGTTGTATAACAGCAGCATAGTCTGTTCTTTCATGCCAGATGTTGTGTATAAGGTAATGTTTCCTAAAGGTTTATTTTAAATTTTTTAGTCCTGTCTAGGAATTTCAGTATGGTATTAAACTCCCAGTTCCAGGTTACTTTCAGGCTGTTCAAATTCCTAAGGCTTTTAAAAACAAATTAAGCATAATGCATAATCTTATTAGAACACTCTACTCATTAGATGCAAATAGGAATCTACAGCAATTCCCTCCCTTCTGAAAGCAGTGCAGACAAATGTACTGGCCAGGTATCTGTGTGCAAGATAAAATAAACCTCTTATTCTAGATTACTCCTAAAACTCTTCCCTCATTGCCAAATCTATTTACTTTTTTTTCCATTATATACATTGCATGACTGCTATGTAGTTTCTTTAACATAAGAGCTGGTGTTTATTCAGTATGATTTGAAGGAAAACTATAAAATACCATAAACATCTTTCTAAAAGAGTTACAAAAGGATCTGGAGGGGAAGGGGAGAAGGGTTCTGGTAAAGTTGTAAATGCAAACTAGGACTAATCTCTCAAAAATTGTATTTAATGCAGCTGGGCTTTTGGATGAATTACAGTCTTTTCTCCTTGGTCCTCCAGATGAGACAAGTTGACAGAAATGTTGTGACAGCACTGACACACAGGCCCTGGCAACTGAGTCACCTGGGAGATGGGACACCCCGATTCAATTCCTTCTGGAAGCATTTCTTGTATATGGTGATGGATGTCATCCTGGACTGGAGCCTGCACAATTTCTTGTGGCGATTGTGTGGGGTTTCAGCTTTCCTCATACAGAAAAATTTTGTTTCTCAGTAAGTGTTTAAGTTTTCTCATATATCAGGAGACACTCTTTTCTGTTAGGATATAGGGTAGAGTTAACACATTAAGTGCTTATCAAAATGTTCCATTTAGTGTTGGGTGTTTTGTTAATTTCTTTCCTCTGTGCTGTCTTATGATTTAAAGCTTTTATCTTTTTTATCTGAATTTTTACCTTCTGTTAGAGCCTACATTTAATCCCAAAGAGAAAAAGTGTTTGTTGCTTTTGTCTGTTTACAATAAGAAAACACAAAAAGATGATGTTGCAGAAGGTGACACACCATTGTTCCTTAGTGTGATGCTGATGCAAGACCAGAACTCTGCTGTAGCCTCAGCTTAACTCTGTGTGCTCCTCTCAGGGTGTCTCTGTTCCTTGCAGGGACTATGTGAGGCACTGGTCTTCCAGAGGAATTCAAGTAGTTGCCTGGACAGTGAACACGTTTGCAGAGAAAAGCTACTACGAAAGTGTCCTTGACTGCAGCTACATCACTGACAGCTTGGTGGAGGACTGTGACCCTCACTACTGAGTCAGCACAACCACACTGCCCTCCTGAGGCAGGTCTGCAGCCATGAGGGCATCCAGCAGTGCTCATGGACTGCTGAGGAGAGCTCTGGGAAAGGCAGAGCAGCAGCTGGCTTCTGCCTGTGGTCACATCTCAAATGCAGGAACCCTCTGGTGCACTGGCCAAAGCTGTGGTCCAGCCACACACAGTCTGAGGAAATCACTCTAATGTGAAAGAATCAGATTTGACAACCCTGTTGAGCCATACCTTATCTGTGCAGGTGGCTTTATAAATGTGGCTATTCCTTGGCTTTATTTAAATTCTGTTTCTAAATTTATATCAGCAATTTTGGTGTCAAAATTTCAAATCATAACTTGATGTTAGTAATTTTAACAGCATGTTCTACAAGTGTATACTAATTTGATGTTGATTTATAGCACCTTAAAATCATTTACTTTACTGTTCTTAAAACAGAAACTGGAAATAATGATATAATGGTGCCAAAATAGAAGATGAATATATTTCCCTGCCCTGCATGGAAAAATGGCTGTGCAAAATGAATTCTGATGAGGAAGAAAAAAACAAATTTTCGTGCGTGATGTGAAGGTTATGAGAATTAGCAAATAAAACTTGAGTAGCTTCATGTCTTCCAGACCTTTTAAGAGAACCAAGGGAAGATAGGAAATTGTTTCTTCTAATGAAGAAATGACACAGCACATGAATGTATTTATTTTTAAGAGAAAGCTGTATCTTGAGTGCTGGTAAGCAGTAGAACAAATGGAGCTGGAATGTGATTTGAGTTTGCCTTTGGGTGCCTGATTGAAGGGCACTCAGGGATATGGAAGCTGTAATCCAGATTTAACTTGAACTCCAAACAGTGCAATTACAATAAACAAGGCTCTGAGAACTCATGTGCAAGTGTTCTTTATCAGCTGTGCAGAAGAGCATTGATGTAAAATGTCAAAAATGAGCAGATTGTCCCAGTTAGAGTAAACTAATTGGGACAAATACTTCCAAACTTCTGGAATACATGGTCATGCTGCGACCTGCTGGGGGGGATGGATTTTTTCTTTGTATCCTGAGCTCCATCCAGGCACAAAGAAGCACAAAGGAGATGCTTTTCCCTGTCAGGATGACAAGAGCCCCTTCCAGTTGTTCACTTGGCCTTCTGCACGGCAGAAGCAGCAGTCTCAGCCTCTTGGTGCACATCCTATAGAATGTGTAGATTTATGTCCAGATCCTGTACTGAGCCTGACAGGGGCTCCCCTCATGGCCACTGAAGGGCAAATGGCCCTTGCTTGAAAGGTTCAACTGTTGCTGCTTGAGTTTCTGGCACTGCTGAGTCACCATCCTCAGTGCAAACACCAGGTCCATGTCCAATGCCCACAGCCACGCTCCACAGCTAAATGTGCAGGGAAGTAATAAAATTGAGTCTCTGCTCTTGCATTATGTGTAAAGTCTGTCTTTTCTTCTGTGCCTGTGGTAGCTAGGTTTGCGTTGTCTTTAGCCTAAATTATGAGCAAGAGGAAAAGACATGCCTCTTTCTGGAGCAATAAGGGAGGAAAAAAAGCAGGCACCAGTAGAAAATGAGCTAAACAAAATACTATTATCAAAACAAAATGATCATGGTGGTGGCAAAGTTATGACCTTGAATAAAAAGCTGCATCAAATCTCACAGTCATGTATGATAAAAAAAAATAAATCTTAGTTGTGTTACTTCCAATCAATCCTTTATAGGAAAAGACATATAAACTTTCCATTTACAAGCAATAGTTTTGCACAGGTGAGAATTTGATAAGTAGTCACTCTTAGTTCTGATGGCTTCATCAAAGCTGCTTTTAAGTGACTGTAACAAACTGTAAAAATATCTCAGAAAAATTAACCTGTTTCACACAAGTTATTTCACAGCCATTACAATGTCTCAGTCATTAAAAACAACTACACTTTAATCTACTTCTGTTATTTGACCAACACTTCAGGTTTGGTTTAGATCAGATAAAAGCTACTCAAACAATATAACTGTTAGAAAAGTATTTTTTAAACAGAACTTTTATTTACAGTTAGGCACAAATTTCCTTATAGTTAGTCAACAACACGGTCAGCTGTGGAGGGAGCCTTACTGCATCGAGGTGCTGGCAGTCCTGGGGGAAGGTTGCCACCAAATACCACTGCTGCCAAACACCCCCAGGGTTGGGGTTATGTAACGGGTGGGTATTGCCATCACAGTAGTGAGAGCGCATTTTCCAATCTATTCTTCCTTTTTTTTTTTCTTCCATTTAGACGTAAAAAAGATGCTTGAGTGATTCTTTTAGCCATTAGTGCAAGAGAGGAATGCTTTCTGCACTCAGTGCCTTCCCTCAGGGCTGGAATCCTCCGCTGTCCCCGCTGTCCTCTCGCAGCGCCGCTTCCCTGGCGCGCAGGGCAAGCTCCACTGCCCGGGGCGCACCGAGCTCCCGGCCTGCTCGGTGAGAGGCAAACAGCATCAACTGCGCTGCTGGGGGACAACCACCCCCACCAGAATGCCCCGTGCCCTTTAGGAATCTCATCTGTCAAGTTTTGGGGGTGAAATCGCATGGAAGTTCAAACTACCATGCAAGATCCCATGGCTCTGTTTTATTCTGAGCGTGATGATGTTCTAGGGACTCTGCAGTGTTAGTAACCTCTTCTGAGACTCACACCAAGATGTGAAGTCTGTTTTCCAAGGCGATTTAAAGTTCTCACCTCTCTGCTGGGTGCTGCCTTAAGACAAAATGGCTCATTTACCCAGGAATTTTGCTCTCTAGTACATAGAAGCTGTTGCTGAGTCTTTAGAAGTCGCCACCAACACCAGAACAAGCTACCAAAAAGCACAACCTATAGAAAATATTCACCCCACAAGCCCAGTCATTTTGTTTTCTCTTTACACAAGATGCTAAAATGCTGCAATCCTGATATGCAGCTGTCACATGCCGTGTCTGTACATCAAATACTTCTACTGAGCTGACTCTTTAAGAGCTTTATGTATTTCATCTTAGTTGCTTACCTGGTAGAAAGTCACTGCTGCTTGAGGTCCCAGCAGAAAAGGGATGCTGAAAACAAAATTCATAAGCAGGCTTAGGTCATGATTTCCTTCCCATGTGTGTTGTATTTGAAAAAGATACCAGTTATTTGTAACAAAACCATACCCTCTTAGTCTTGAGCAGGTTTGTGATTACCAGTGTTCAGTAGCTATTCTGATCACGTTTTTATATCTGTTCAAGTTAATCTTTAAAGTTATTTCCATGCATACAGGACTTTGCTACACATACACCCATCACCTATGTTATGCCCCAAATTTTCTGTAGGGGAATCTATATTTCCCTCTTTTGACCATCTCACCTCATTGTAGGATGTGTTTTGGTTTCTGTCAAATGCCCTGCCTGGGTAGCCTGGCACCTCCTGGGCAGGTTGCCTTAATGGATGGTGTGAAGAGGAGCTTCTCTGAAAGACAGTATTTGGCATCAGTCTGTGTTCTGGCTTCCAGCTGTGACTGTATGGTCAGCACTGCTCATCTCCCTTGTCTCAGGGAGATGGCCTTTCTACTAAATCCACAATGAGATTGTTCTGGCATCTCCTTCTGAAATCAGACCTTAACAACTACAAGAACATCCACACTTGGTAAGTGGCCAAATCTCCCTCTCAGGTGTCCTACTTGTGACACCCAACACGTTGTTTGGAAATCCCCAGCATGTAGAAAATACCCATTCATATTCAGCTTACCTCTTTACAGTCAATATTTATTTGTATTATCACACACATATTTATATTTAACAACAGATCAGTATCAATTATTATCCATATTTTGGTTCTTATTTATGTAATCATTTTAATAATAGCCAGTCATACAGGGGAATTTGGTTTTTTTGGGAGGAAGCAGAGGAACCTACCAAACACTTTTTCTCTATCAGTATATAGACCAAGGAGTTTTTACTCAACCCAGATAAAAACACCAGATAGCACCTATATATCCACATTTTAACACTAATTTGATGGCTCAGCAGGCAGAACTGCCTCAAAAAATAAAATCAAGTTTAGGACAATAGATGTCTACAAATGTTGTATGGGATTTAAAATGGAGTTAGGTGAAAGCACTCAGTTTTACCTCAGCTGAAAATAACCACAACTCATAACCCCTTAAGGAAATGCATATCCAGGGGAGGAAGGCAGCCTCCTTCTCAGCCTAGGCAAGGTTCAAGCGTGACCAAACCCTTTGGTGACCATCACTGCACATGAACATTAGGAATGCTTTCTTGAAGTTTCATAACCATAAATTATGTCTGGTGAGCATAAGGACTTTTCTATATCCTTATCAGGTTGAATTCCACCCTGGAACAAATAGGGAACTTTAACAGCATCCTTTTGCTGTCTAGAATTAAGTAGTAAACATTTAGATGAAGTTTTAAGCAAAGACTTTTCCCAAACCAGCAGCCTGTTTGCACAGCTGGAGGAGCCCCATGGAACTGTACCAAGCAATTAAACAGCAGAAGCTGAGCAGTCAGACTGACCTGCTGGCCTCTTCCTCCCAGTGCAGATGAGCTTTGTCCTGCCCTTTGCTGTGCCCATAGCTGTTTGAGTAGAAACATCTTATCTTTTCCTGCCTGTAGTCAAGACATATTTGATGATTAGCTGGAATGCATTAATTATCCTTGAGAGGCTCAAGGCCTGTAAATAACCAGTGACCAAAATAATTCCTTCTATCTACAGAGGGAGCTGCAGCAGCACATCTTGAAGATAAAATTTTTTTCCTACAACTCTGTTTGTGAGTTAAATTTCCCTGCAACTCCCATGGGGAAGGGCTCCCACCCTCCTTTACACAGTTATAGGAAAAACAGGTTACAGCCCCACAAAGCTGGATGAAACAATCAACATAGAAGCCAAATTATACAAAAGATACAGCTGAAAGCCAAACTTACATTATTAATTTGCTTACGTAAGAGCTCAGTCATGGTCTTTCTTCCTTGTATTATTTGCCAGTAAAGATAAGTAACAATTCTAAACAAAACAGAACAAAAAAGGTCCAACATATGAGCACTTTATTTTAGTTCAGTGTCTAGATAGAAATGTGTCTTGCTCATTTTAACCCACTAAAAGTCATGTATACACACATCTATGTACACACACATACACATATAAAATAGATGTATACAATTACACAAAGAATGGCTAACACATGGATTTGCTCAAAACATGGCAAATGCATGAAATTGCTTAAAACATTCTCTTGGAAAAAACACAAAATCTATGGACTTGTATTCAAGATGAGAGGTACATTTAAGTGAGTCAACAAAGATGCATTTCAGATACAAAATAACATAGAATGACTGTCCTTGCCAGCTTTTCCCACTTAAGGCCTTTTTCTGGTTCTTTTCATTAGCAGATACTTACAGTACAAAACTAGAGAGGATGAAGAAGAAAAGTTCATTTGTAATTAAGTTATGGTAGATCCACACTACCCATTTTGAGACTGTGTAACTTTCCAGTATTTGTATCCACTCAGTGACTGCAGCATACATAGAAGACAAACCTCGAAAAGGACCACAGCCTTCAGAAGGTTGTAACCTGGGAGTGTGAAAAAACAGCTACTTACACCTTCTTCTGTTAACCAGTGAATGAGTTAATACTGTGAA
The DNA here is from genome assembly GCA_018697195.1 of Certhia americana. NCBI lineage: Eukaryota > Metazoa > Chordata > Aves > Passeriformes > Certhiidae > Certhia > Certhia americana. The sequence goes on from CM031870.1 coordinate 7,179,770, forward strand.
TTTGTACATCAAGACGCTCCTCAGTTTTCTATAGCCCTCTACTGTTTTTGGGCTCCCACAGTACTTCCATGATCTGTATCTTGTTTTTAACTTGTGTCCCTCTCCAGTCATTAAATGCCCACCCCAGACTATGCAGTAAGACATGAGTCCTTGCTGCAATGCATCAGTACCAAGCCCTGTATGCACAATGTTGTCATAAATGTAATATGTCAATCACTGTAGCACACACTGCAGAAAATTGAAAATTGGACTTTTTTTAACATTTCACCACAAGGAACCATCATTTCACCTTGCCTTCAGGGACATGACTCACTGCAGATTCTCAGTAACAACAGAATGTGGTAAAATAAGGCAGCCCATTATAAGAATTAACATTTTCAGGTGGACTGAAATAGGAAAGTGTTTGCTTTGAAACTGAACCACTCCAGACAATTCCCACTTGCCATCTGGAAATGATATCTCTGACAGCTTTTATCCCATCTGGTTTCATGTGTAGTCACCTGTCTCACTAAATACCAAAATCATGTTGCTGGCTATTGTCAAGAGAAAAGCGAATTCATGTTGCCCTCCTTCCTGTGCCCAGAGTAACACACAAAAAACCAAAGCAGCTTTAAAATGCTGGTAACAACCTAGATGCATTATTACAGGGTTATCACTGCCTGCAGAAAGAGCCTCTGAAGTTCATAAATAATCCAGAAGCTGACCTCAACTGAGTTTTCCCAGGTGTTTCTCTGCTGCAAACCCAGAATCACCTATACTATAAGTAAGCTAGGAACCAGGACTTGGTCAGAACAAACTGAAACATTACGGAAATGTTTTAAAGAGGGGGAAAAGTAAAATTTGATGTGTTTAAATGGGAATCCAAATCTTCAATGCAACTTTGTTTCTCCTCTCATTTTCTCATGGAACAAGTTTCTCAGTGTGCCACATTCTCACAAGCTCACAGAGTAAGTCTCATTTTCAGAATACAGAACATCTCAAGAACACCTGAAACCTTCCACCAGGAATTAATATAATTTTTTAATAGAGAAATGCAGACTCTTCTGCCTGGTGTTAGGTCACACAGCACAATTTAATAGGCCTGAATGCCAGTGATCTTCCATACCTCCAGACAGTGACTCCAACGACAGACAGGACTCCAAGGAAGGAAGGACAAAACAGCAGGAAAATGAAGGATGTCATCATTTGAGCTGTTCTCCAGACTTTGCAAGGGGGCTGGCAATTCCTCATCAGACTGACCTTTAAAGAGTTGAAGGTACTTTGGAATGCTGTACCTGCCACTTCAACTTGGTTTAAGTCAATCCCACTGAAATTGCTGAAATAGCATCTACCAAAAGTTTCCAAGAACAACTTTTATGTGAATTGGATAGATATAATGTAGTTATAGAAAACCTCAAGAATATAGTCTTAAAATAGTAAGAAGAAAATGAGCTTCAGAAAGGTTCTTCAGAAGCCTATTGGGTAGAGTTTGCTTTTGCAGCACATGCACACTCATGGTTCAGGGATATTTGAATCCATCTTTCTACCTACAGCTTTGTTCTTCTACATCCAACACTACAAACTGCTTCATGACCCAACAAATGACCTATCATCTGGTCATATTACTAAGACAAAGAATTCTGAAAAGAAGATATTCCCATCATGATCTTTATCTGAATCACCCTGCTTACACCTAGGTAACTTCATGGGGGGAGTTGCTGAGGAGTAACTGGGAGGCTAAAGTCACAGCCACAAGCTTAGTGTCTATATTTACATATGCACTTGTCCACTGTTAGTTCTCCAGCCTTTGATTTTGCTACTTTATTATTTATGATGAATACATATAAATTCTGTTACCTTTTTCACAAAAAATACTATAAAAAACGCTATCATCTGGACACCAGGCAACAGAGGTGAGAACAGGATACCAATCCTATAATAGAGGATTTATAGGAGAAAGAAGTTACATCTTCACTATTCACCATTCAGTCCTCAGTGCACTGAAAGCAGAAAAATATCACAACTTCATATACAGATAGTGTGGGATTCTTTGGAAATGTGGTTTTGTTACCCTTCATCCTCTAACAGTAAATCCACCTTGGAAAATATGCAATTTCAAACACATGTATCTGTATACAAATCTGCAGAACTCTCTTATAATTGGAGTAACATAGTCATTCTCATAAATAAGGCATCTTTTCCAGCATTTAATACTGAGACTGGGTAAACTACTGACTGAAGTTATTGTTACTGCCCACATAATTACTTTGGCAAGTCAGAATCCTTACCAAAGGCACTGAACAACTCATCTCCCAGTCATTTATCCTGTTCCTTCTGGGAAGCACCCACAAACATCAGAATAAGAATTCTTCCATGGAAGTTCTACATGCAAATGAAGTTTGGGCTGTAAATTTAACACTTACCAGGTCAAAGTCTGTGCATAGATCAAATCTAAAACATTTCGTCCAATATCAAATTCTGGCCGCCCCAGACTCTTGCAGACTGTAGTTCCAATAATTCTGGGGGGAAAACCCAAAAACTATAGCACAATAGCATTTGCTAAATGATAAAGTCCTTTGCAGAAATCCCTGTAAATGACCTTCTGAATACAAGCATCAGTGAAAAATTATTTACAGGCTGCATTAGTGTCATGCAAAGCAGCCACAGCTCATTCATTAGACAGCACAGCAAAAATGAAACAATTTGGAAAAAAAAATCCTGTAAACAAAGCAGAGTTGAAATAAGACCTAGTACATATTTCACACAGATGAAATGCAAAACCAACAAGAATTTCTTACTGTATCAGTACATATCTATACTATAGTAACTGCAACAAGTATTCTTGTGCTTAAGCAGCTGAAATGTCAAGGGGCCTCAGTACAAAACTTTAACAGCTTTTTCAGGTTCTGAGAATTTTCAGCCTCAATAAAAAAAAAGAATTAAATTTGTACACTGATACTCATAATGTAGCCTCAAATACATCCTACTTCTAACTAACTGAAGTTGCAAGGAGCTGAAACAGACAGGTAAGCAAGTACTGAGAGGATTCCTACTGAGGACCAACAATCCCTTTTAGTCACCTCATTTTTCCTTGAGTTGGGGAGACTCCAGTTCTTTGCTTGTTGTAGTGAGAGCAATAAAGATTTTGGCAACTATCACATCTTGATACCACATTATCAACTGCATCATCAACAGAGCTGGGCTTTCAGATGTTACTCTGAGCACAAAATATTAAATACAAGCAATTGTACTTTTAACCTTCCACATGTCTACATCAGGTGCTTTTGCCCAGCTTAGGGGAGGCCATTCATCACAGCTGACATTGCAGTTTTAGTTCTGTGTCCTTTTGCTGGGAGGTGGTTTCCTACTGAACACAACAAGAACAGGAGGATTAAAGTACACTGGCAAGAGCCATGGAGGAGAAGTCTTCATGAGCTTCTCAACATTGTTCTGTATTAATTTAACAAAAAGTTAACAAAGCCCTACCTTGCAAACCAGTCTTGTTCAAATCGTGGGCAGAGAGCAAACAATGGCTCTCCTACACAAAAGTATGGCCAGGGATCTAAATGCTCTTTAGAGCTGACAAGCACTTAAATACTGCCTAAGCCATAAGCAATGTTTGGCACTAAGAAGGTTCACACAGCAGATGTCAGAAGTAAATGACTTCTTCTTTACATACAGAGTTGTATTTACATCCCGTCCACAACACTTTCTCATTTATCATGCAGACCTCTATATTTGAGAAACTCATTATATGCTTAATAAGATTGATAAATCAGATTTTAAACTTGTGGACACTATAGTGACATGACTAAGAGGGAAGAAATCACAGTGGGGTCCACCAAGGAAAGGCAGCAGTGTGCCTATGCTTGTGCAGAAAAGATGGGTTTATGCTTGAGACAACTGGTTGTCACCTCACTCTCAGGAAATTCACGAGAGTAGAGTGTGCTTCCTCCCTGAATGTGTTTCCATCTCCAAAGGGAAAAAGGACACACTGACCTCCTTCTAGGGAGGAACAACAATATACACAACGCATGTGCACAGAGACTCTGCCTGGCAGGGAAAATCAAAGAAACTTCAGTGGTGCCACAGCCATGCTTCTGCTGGACTTTTCTCACATGGAGGAAACAGATCATATCTTTGGTTAACAAATGAAAACAAGATTAGAAAAGTAGTACTCACCTTCGTAAGAACTCGCCAAAGAAAGAGCCAAGCAAACAAAATATGAAGTCAACTAGAACAAGGCGATAGATATCTTGGCCAACCAAAGTTTCCCAGCACTTTAAGAAACCGAAGAAAAAAAAAACAAACCCAAAATCAGACTAGAAGTTAAAAATTATGTGATTTAAACATTGTTCCCAAGTGCTTGAACAACTGAAACTTGATCAAAGACCTGAAATCTTGATCAAATATATTTTAGCAGCTGCCATCCAGCCATCCAGCTGAGACTGGAGCTGGGCCATTCATTATTTTCTACAGTCATTTCTCTCAAGTTGCTAATGAAAACTGTTATGGTAGGAAACTCAGCTTCCCAAGACACCACATGTGCTTCTCTTTACTGAAGCAAGTCTCTTACCCAAGTGGTTCCTAACCTGGCACTGTAAATCAGAGATTTGCGTTTTTGAAACTTTACCTGTGACTCTGAGCCAGCCACGATGTTAAGCCAGTAGTAGCACAGTATTCCAACAACTGACATTTTCAGGATAATATTTCTAAAAAGAAGAAGCAAGAGTAACTACACCAGCAGCTGGTCCATACCTGGAGTGAGTGATGGCAGGATGACCATTGGTTACACTTTTTTGCCTCCTCTTGGCACTGCAGAGTGCCAGGTCTAACAGGAGCTCTCCTGGGAGGTCAGGTGTGGCATTGTTCTATTGTCCTGGCAGAAGGGGAGCTGGGCATGACAACCTTGGCATGACATCTGCTTAACAGGCTGCTGGCTGGGTGTGGGGGCTCCTCAGGGGAGGGAGAGCTGAGGGACACCAGGGGTTAGGCAGTGTAAATTCCAGGCACCTGTTTTTAAGTGAGATGACCTCAGTCCTCTCTCTATTTCCCTTCCTTTCCTGGGAAGGGGCCAATAGCCCAGGGGACATCAAGGAATGCTACAAGCCCGGTGTCATAGTGCACCCAGCTGGGAAGGAAACCGTTCCTCATCCTCATGCAGAGATATAACATCCCAGAAGATCATGAAAGACAAAAAGTCATGAAGACAAGAGTGTACAGAAGCCTTTGGAGAAGATGAATTCTCCTCCATAGCTCCCTATTCCCTCCACATCACCCAGACACAGCCTTGTATCAAAAAGAACTCAGAAAACTTCAGGTCAAAAGCACTAAGAGGTGGCAGCAAGAAATACCTGGTAATAGTGACATATATGTGATGTCCAGGAGTCTGAAACCTCTCCACATGCCCAAGCCAGGAGAAGAGGAATGGGATCAGTGTGTTGAGGAGAGATACAACCACAGGTAGCACCAGCATGGCAGTTTGGCTCTCTAGGTCATTTCTATGCCCTTTCATAAACAGCTTAGAGAGGAAAAAAAAATAATCAAACAACCCAAACTTAGAGCCATAGCCAAAAGGCTGCCTCAAGCTGTCTCCACAGGGAAGCTCCTGGCTCACCTCCCTGTATGTTCTCAGGTTAGAGACTGTCATGTTTTATGGGCCTATGAGCAGTAGCACAGTGACCCTCTCCCCTTCCACCAAATTATGTGGCACCAAGGGTGGGAGCCCCAGCTCTTTTGCAGCTCCTGGGGAAGAAGGGGCAGGTCTTGCTGTGGCTGGTTCTTGTTGTTTTCCCCCAGGTCACCAGATGCACTGTCCCTAAGCTGACCATAGACCCAGGCAAGCAGCTGCTGGAGAGAGGAAGGACATTTGCTCAGACCCTTCAGGTCCCATGTTCTTGCCATAGTGCCAAGTGGGGCAGGCCTTGCAAAGCAGCTCTTTAGGTCCAGCAGAATCTGTGTGTGCTCTGCTAGCAACGACAGCTCTACTTCCCTGTACTCCTCATGGTGACCAGACCAGTGCTCATGCTCAATGTGAAGTACCTGTGTGGAAAAATGCAGACTCTGGCCTTACCTGAAGGTTATTAATGGAGAGGAAGTAAACGCCAGTACAAGCAGCTGCTGCTGTTCCCAGGGAAGCAACCCAAGCAAAAAGATGAACAGCAATACGAAAAACTCTCTCCATTGCAGAAAAGTTTAGAACTTCTTTGTTTACTTCAGCGAGGCCTTCCTGCAAAGAAGGAATTCCTAGTGAAAAACGTCTTAGTCAACACCATACGGCAAAAATTGCTTCAAGGAACTACCTGAGAAACTGAATGAAAAATTATTGCTCTAGAAGGTGGGCAGAGTAATATCCTAGGAATGTTTACTGGGCAACTTTGTGTTCCTATCCTAGAAGTCAAGTTTCACAGATAATATTTCCAGCCTGCCTTTTGTTTATAAAATATTTAAATAGCAGGAAGGAGAAAAGCCAGAAGAAATACTCAGTATGGCAAATATTTAATAGTCTCAGAGACTCATTCAATAGAAAAGCATACAAATTTTGATGTAGCTTGAAGACAGAAGGATACCAAGTAGCTAAGCCAAAGCCAGGAGCTCAGACCAAATGAAACTCAGGAAGTCAGGAAGATTTAAATCTCCTAGGCACAGGACTAGCATACTTGTGTCAGTCTGCCAGAGACTTGTATATGCACACATAAATTTGTATGCACAACTAAGTCTCTAAAAGAATTACGCAAGCACATTAGTGTTGTGCCTCCTGTGGTTTGTACCTTTATTTGTGTTCGGAGATTCTTTTGTTTCAGCTTCACGGCTTTCTCATTAGTTATATTGAAGTCCCAAGTGCAGAGCAGCTTGCTGGCATTCACAGAGATTGCCTGAGGGTTAAAGTTCCTGGAGAAGGATTTTGCCATACTGCAATGAAAATTAAATTGGTCAAATGCTTGACAGGGAAATTGATCAAGTTTGTACAGAAGGGCAAGGAGGGAGATTTGTCAGCTTTTCCATCCCAAGTTTACTTGGCCTATGTCAGAGCACGTCACCACGCAACAAGGTGGAACTTAACTTTAATGTAAGAAACTCTAGCATTTTCATCTCAAGATCGTTGCTGACAATCTTTACCTCTGGAAGGCCACATCAATAAGAAACCATGTTAGGATTGTTTCACAGTACTTCCAGTTTGAAGGGGGACTCCTTGTATGTCCCTTATCATTTTGCAGTTATTTTTAATTTCCGTAATAAAGGTTTGGTTCCTGGAGACTGTCATTTGAGCAGAAATTTCTGCTTAAACTCTACACCTGTAAAGGACTTACGGAAACATACTCAAAGTAATTATTGCTTCTACCTGTTGACAGGGTGGGTTTTTTTATTGTGTGGATATTTTCCACTTAATATAAGAGAAATAGGAATTCACAGGCAGTTTACCTGAACAACAAGATAAGAAAACAGATGACAAAATATATTCCAACAGTGAAAATATAGGCCAGCTGCATGTTGTAAGATGGACCATTCTCCATTTTACTGATTGTAGCATTGGTGTAAAAACCATAGTAGAGCACTGTTTGTTGTAAATAACCCTGTAAAGACAAGGACATAATCCAGAATATTTGCTATCACTTCCATGGTGGAAGTTTGCTATCACTTCCATCCTCTGAAGACCAATTACTGGAGGTAGAAGCTGTCTTATTCCTTATCATGAAATCACAGGTGTGATTCAATTTTAATACTTACAGCTCCAGTGAACAGCTCCAGGCCTGTGAATGAAAGGTTATTTGGTTCTGCTGCAAGAAACTGAGGAATTGTGATGAAACTGAAGTTTATGAGGAATGAGAAGATGTTAAAATTTAGCAGCCACTTCAAGAAAACAAAGTAAGAAAGAACACTTGTTCCAAATTCAGCACCAATGATCTTCAGAGTCTTGTGCCACACCCACAGTTGGTGAAAATACTCTGAAAGGGTATTTCCAAATCGCCGAAATGACTAAAGGGAGAAAGAGGAGAGAGATGAGTCTCAGAAAGAAAACAGGACTCAATTTCACTTAATAAAGCTTTGCATTTTAAAGTTACAGTTTCATTTCAATGTTAAGAATGGATTTGCCTCACTCCATGCACCATAAGATAGTTAACTGGTGTTCCCAAGTGCTACTGCAGCACAAGTCATTATTAATGCACACTGCAGCAATTAACTTGATCTTTGGTAAGCGACATGAAGCAAGACACCAGATTCCTCTGGAGACAGTGATAACATTGCAGCTAGAGTGGTTTGCTCTATTACATCTGATAGAAGTTTCTGGCACTTACCACTGCTGCTCCCTGCAGACACTGTGTACAGCAGGAGTGTTGAGTGCTTGATTTTTTTATTTCTTTAAGAACCTTTTTTCTGTGGAAGAACAGGGCAGGGGTGACAAGCATTATAGTATAGTTGTAATTGAATCAAGAAGCCAAAGATGCTGCAAATACAGTTTCACCCCTGTGTGAATGAACAGAATTAGAACAACATGGAGATGTCCTTACTGGTTCATTTTGAATTAGCTGATACCTTGGCTCCTGTCCCTGCTATGGCAGCATGTTCTAACCCCTCCACTAACTCACACTGGCAGCAGAATTCAAATGTATTTTGTGAGGAGACAAAAGAATAATTGATATCATGTGGTCTTTTCTCCATTTTCAATAACCAACATCCAAGTTTCCTTTAAAAATAAATCTCAAGTCACCATCTATAACCAAATCTCAGGACCTTGATTTTCTGCTTTATATTACCATAAGAGATTCTTCTTATCTCCATCATTAAATTATTTTCTCTTGCAAGACATAAATTTTTTAGAAATGCATTAAAAAATACTTTTTTGTAAAGTGACAAACCAAAGCAAATGGCAAACCCCCATAATTGATAGCTAGATGTTGCTAGAAGTAGATATTTTTAAAACTAAAGAGATAAACTTTATTTTTACCTGATTTCCCTCTTTTTTCTCATGGTCTCTGGCATCTTCTGGATTGCTTTAATCCTTTCATTGGTGGACATACTTGCAAGATGTCCAACTAAATCTTCCTCTGCATCAAACACATGAAAAAATCAAGATTTGGGGATAAGAATACAGTAATTTTTATAAACAACCTGAAATTATTATAAAAAGATCCTCCATTTACACTGCTACTAAGGTGTGCAAGCTGAGACTTAATAATATTGCCCAGAATATCTTTAGCTCTTTCAGAACTCTAAATCAGATGCAAGTAAGCAGTTCAATAACGTTCATTGAAAAAGCTGCAATATAAGGGAAAATAAAATACTGACAAGACTCCAAGACTCTGGTCCATTGCTTGAAACACTGTTTAATAGTTACACTTCTGTGTTGCTGCATATTGACTTGAAAGTTAAACTTTTGCTTTATTTCCTCTGTAATTGTAGTTGATGTTAGTGTCCATAGTTAGCACTGCCTATGCCACAGACACACCACTATGACCTGAGAGGCTGCTTCTGAACAGCTGGAATTTGATGCTAATTCTAGACACAGTGGATGAAAACAATCCATTAACTGGTCAAACAAATTCTAATTAAGAACTCAGCTTTTCTTTCTACAGTTTAACACCTTCATACTGCACTGCATTTCATTTATCGTGGGATTTGAGTGTGCTAGGAGAGCATAAAAGGTTAATCACTACCGTAACACAAACATAACCTGTCCCCATAACCACAGAAGGGCTGCACATGCAATTCTGGTGAGAAACTAAGAGCAGTATCAACCACACCATCCTTGTACAAGACACTGACAAATATTGAACCACTTATCTAAATCCCTACCTTCACTGCACCCTGGATCTGTTTCAAACATGCTGGAAGAAGTCATGAAGATTTCAGCAGGTGGTCTTCGGCTGCGTCTCCGAATGAAGCTGTCTAAATAACATACATTCTTTAGGAAACCCAGATAGTCCTGACAATTTGACTCAAGAAATTCAAATTTCAATTTCACAAGAACAAGTCAAAAGTCTACCCTTCAATCTCACTAACTTCATGCAAACACTTTCCCACTCACTTCTTTCTTGGTTGTCTTTGACAACCACAAGAACTTTTTAATTTTTATCTAAATGCTGGAAAAGAGGAACTGAACCCAGTCTTTAGCTCTCATGGGGAGCTCCATCTAACACATTCACAAATGCACACATTCATTATGCAAGACCTTCTTCCTAGAAGGCAAGGCCTTCCCTTAAAAATCCTTCCCCTGCCTTCAGGGGGATCATTTCAGAATCAAATTCCAGGATGCTGAGTAAGTTATATGTGCCAAACTCCCATTTCCCTGGTGCCAAAATGCAGCTTCTCTCTCCACCTCCTTTCATCCACTTACTCAAACTCAGGTGACTACACTCCTTAGAAGTATCTGCCTTCCAGCCATGACACAGATGAATCTAGCCATAGCTTTCCTCATCTGGCCTTCCCAGTAAGCTAATGGCCAGTCCCAGTATCCCATCCCAGTGTAGAGCTCAGCTCTCTGATGTGGAGGACCCTGTTTATGGCTCCTTTTATTATGTGAAGATATTCATACCTGAACAAGAAGGCTTTAAAATACTTATTAGTATTATTTTATGGAGGGTGAGATTGACATGCAATATTGTGATACACCACAAGCCTTACTTTTTGATCCACTGGAAATTCCATGAGTATAGGGATAATCCAGCAGATGGAAGGTAGAAATTGAGTTGTAAGTAAGTTCTGATTCAGGCTCAAAGGAAAGATTGTCTGTTGAAGGGAACCAGAGTTACACAAAGTTGCAAACTGCTATGGGCTATTTACAGACACAGAATGCCAACCCTATGACAAAATACAGACCTACTGCCAACACAGTAACCTATTCCCTCAACAAAACTCCTGTATTCCACTCCAATATACATCCTAGTACTTAACAACTTACTCAGTCCATACAAGACAATATTAATTGATCTGTTAGTACGGCAGACAATCTATGGATTTGCCAATAAAACACCTGAACTGCTTAAAAAAATAAAGCTAAAAATATTTACAGAGTTGAGCTTTGCAGAGCTGCAGGACTCCCTCGGGTCAGACCCAACTGTTATTTGTTCCAGGGACCCTCTAAGCTGGTTACATGAGAAATTACACACCTGTAAAATTTCCATATGGACTTGTGCTGGGTAAATCCTGGCTGTAGTCAGAGTTGGGTCCCAGGGAGGCCATTGGGATGGCCACAGGGTAGTTCTGCTCCCTCCCTCTGCGTTCTCCATGGGAACCATGCAGAGATGAATCAGAAGGAGTTTGGTGAGAGAATGGATTCCTTTGAGAGCTCCCCCTATGTAAGCAATAAAAAAGAAAATCCTGACTATCACAAAACCCCTCAATAGGTATACCTATTATCATTGAATTTGAGTATGTTATAAAACAAACTCTGATACTGAAAGATATTTTGTATTTAGAACTTGAACATTATAATTCTGATTTGGTCATCAAATTAATTAGGAAGGTTAAAATTTTCTCCATCTGAAGTTAGCTTAGACTCTAACTAAACAGGAATGCCTACTTGGAAAACAAAGATATCCAAAGTTATAGCCCATTGTGAAAATTACTGGAACTAAAAAATATGTACAACATTATGCCATAAATACCTCTAACTGAAATTCATCCAACAAGTAAAAAATGGACACACCATTTCCCTTGAATGCTGCCTTCCTGGTAACAGTTTTAAAAATTTGTCTGACAATGAAAGCATAAAGGAGGGATTAAAATAATTACACAAATTACAACTCCAGAGAAGTATCTTCTGCATATAAATAACTTTATTTTTTATGGCACAGTCACACAGTAAAATTAAATAAACTCACCTTCTATCAATTTCCAGTGTCTCTGAGAAGTGGTAGTCTGTATTTTCAAAGGCTTCTTTGTAATGATAAGACATGACAAGTTCTTGGTCTGAAAGAATGAAATCTTCCTTATTTTTGTCTCTATTGCTCCATTAATATGTTAATGGGAAGATTACAAAACAGATGCAGGCACATAAAAATTAAAGGGAAGGAGCTCCATTTTAGCAACTTAGAAGATTCTGCTATTCTAGTAACAAATAACATGAAATCACCAGTGTTTGTAACTTCATCACCATCAGGAAATTGGTGTTCACCAGAAGTTGCAGGTCAAATAGGAACTCATATTTCTCTATAGTTAGGTCTCTCCAAACCCACAGAACTTCAGTGCCACAGAAGTTTCCCCAAAACTAATGAGGCTGGGCTTTAGAAGCATGTCAAAACATTACGGAAAAAATGAAGTTCTCTCTCTCCTCCTTAAACACCAGAAGCCAAATGCACAAATTTTCTCAAAAAAAAATTACTACCATTTCCAAAACTAAAGAGGAGGTGAAGCCTGCCCTGTTCCTTGCTAGCAGTGCATCTCTAAGCCTTAGTTGTGAGTAAAGGACCTGTGGGACCATGGCTTTGCACAGAGCTGACAATGTCTAGAGACTCATTCTTAATGAGTTCTTCTAATGGTTCTTCTAATGGTTTAATGCCTCAGTCCTTTAAATAGGCCTGGGTTTAGATTTCTCACAGAGTGCACCATTTTACTCTTAAACAAGCCAGATTTCATCAGAATTTATTGAATAGGAGTCCTCATGAGTCAGTAAAAAGGATATGTTACATTAGAAAAACAGAATCCAAATTAAACAGGCAGTTCTTGCAATTAATCAAAAATCATACTCAAAATATAAAAGGAAACTATTTTTAGCATTTGTTCTCAAGGGCACCATGCAAGTTTCCTAAGCTGGCAAGTTATTCCACAGCAGGGAAGGGAAAAATAAACGATAAATGGTAAAACCCATTGGACTCTGCTTTTATTTCAGCTCCATTCCTAGAAAATCTGAGCTGAATCCCATTTAACAGCAGTCTCAAAGTTTTCATTTGCAGTGGATTGTATCTGTGATTTTTACTGCAGCAAAGGAAGTATTACATGAAACGTATCTTCCAAATGGCTAATTATACAGTGTCTAGTTTCTGAGGGCTTTTCAAAATCTTCTGCCAAAAGAAGCTCTTAAATTACTGTTGTGTCATTTACATGCCTTAAGAGCTTGGAATACTGTCTGAAATCTTGCAGTGTGACATAGTTATAAAACACTGCCCAGGTCTTGCACCCTGACTTGCAGAGTTATGTTTATAAACACAAGAGATTGATTGAATTCTGATCAGAACACTGACTACAACATGAGGAAGGGTGCTCTGAGGTCCAGGTATTCAGCACACCCAGTAAAAGTACACCAAGCAATGGGAACACACAGTGCAGCACTCCTGCTTCTGCAAAAAATGGGGTGTTACAGCAGCCAAAAAGAAACCATAAACAGTCTCTCCTAAGTGACACTTGTGTTTCTTCAGGCAACGATTTCACACCTACAGAGACAGAATGAGATTCTCATGAAAGCAGAAGAATAACTAGCAGAGCCTTCATTCCTCATCTCCAAAAAAACCAATAAACACTCCATGAGTCCAAGGCTCTTACATACAAGAAACCTAAGGCTCTTACTTAAAAGTCATGAGAAGCTTAAACATCCTGAAGAGGTAGATTTCCTATGACAGGAACCACTTAGCTCTTGGTGATCTTTTGAGAACTAGCTCAGAATATATCTGAACTTTTGTACAAATCCTTCAGGAATTAGTACATTCTGTCCCTATACTCTACTAAAAAGCATGGAAATGATTCTTGAAAAACATTATCGTGGTCTGCAAAGACTCACTTGGAAAACTAAACATTCCCTATAAATGTGATTTATATTTAAAACTGTAATGAAAAGCTAATGAGGGAAAAATTACTTTCTCAGGGGAAGAAAATTCTGAGACAATTCCCTTTGAAGAGTGTGCAAAATAACATTTTTCTATTTTTTTAAAGTGGTTTCCCAGGAACCCAACTCTCTCAGACTCAGATATCCAAAAAGCTGGGAAGTTTGCCAGCAAGGCAGCTGGAAAGCTGAGCACTGACCTAAAGAATTTGCCAACTTGCCTGGTCTTCACTGGAGCTGTAGAGAGCACAGGTAATTTGATGGAGGTGTATGGGTTGTGCAGAGTCAGCATTACCCAGAAGCAAGCTGGCAGAAAGCCAGATCATCCATATCAACCAACCAGAAGAAACAAATCAGCCTGGCTGGAAAATACATCCAGCATTTCTTTCTCTTACTCATTTGAGAGATCTTGGGGCTTATGCATAAAAGTTTCCTCAGAAACTCAAAAAATCCCAAGATAGATTCTCTGTTGGTTCTGTCATTATCCACTTTATTTTTTTTGAGTCTTCATGATGCACTGCATGCCAGGATCACTATGAAAAAATCCGCAGGGACATCTACAGTCTAACACTGAACCCAGCACCTGAAAATACCATTTTTTTCTCCACTCACAAAATTCTAAGAATTTGAAATAAATTTTCTATGTACGCTGAGGCAAATTCAAATCTGGCAGTCTGTATGTTTCTAACCAGTTATAGCTCACTGGAAAGTGTCCAAAGCAGGTAATCCTCAAGCTAAACCATCTTTTTCCTCTTTTCAACCTATGATGGAATGCAGCAAACCATAGCTCCAGGAAAAGATAGGACATTTAGACTTAGTTTTCCCTTTAAAAAGTTATTTAGAAGTAAAAAAAACCCCAAAAAACCCAAACAAACAAACAAAAAAAAAAAAAAAAACCCAACCTGGAAGACAGAAGTTATTTGTGAAAGACAGAAAGTAGGATCTTGACAAATCTTCCCTTTGCAGAGTGGCGTCCACTTGTGGATTACATTTTTGGATTTCAGCAAGCAGCTTATCTTGCTGAAACAAACAAATCCTGTGCACCTTCTCTGGAATACAGAAGCATTTAAGGTCAGTAGGTTTAATAATCATTGATATGTAAATAAATTAGAAGATCTATGGAGAGTGGGTGCTCTCTGCTTAAATCGTTCAACCCTGTAATGATATATAGGCCAAGAAACTCCAAGCAGTGCAGACTCATACTTCTGGATCGTTTCTCAGTAAAATAACTGCCTTCAAGTCACAGATCAACAGTCTTGACAAAATATTCCAGGTAGGTTTCTTCCCTTCCTATCCAGATAATATTCTGCTATAGACATTAATCCTCATGTAGAATATAGTAAAACAAAACATGAATGTCTTGCCAAAATAGCACTTTGGCATCAAGTTTCAGGAAAGCCACTTAGACCTGCAAGCGCCTTACCTGTAATCCTTCAGTAAAAAACATTTCATGAAGTAAATCCTATTTGCACACATCTTGAAGTGGGAAAAACCCAGGGAATTCCAAAACTACATTTTAGATAACTTAATAATGTTGAATGAAGGGAATAGGACTCATGGAAGAAGTGATTCAGGAGGCTGAATGTGCTCTATTTCTATGAAGATTGTTTAGTTTTGTAGGGTATGACGACATAGGGTTTCACTGTTACCCAAGTTTCATTCATGAATCACTGTCCTATTTAACATATCTTCATGATGCAAAAAACCAGACAGATTTCTGGAAACAAAAAGTGAGTCTGAGAGACAAGCCAGAGTTTTACATTCTGCATCAGCAACTGGATTCCAGTACTGATCACTACTCTTCCACTCTCAGTCCCAACAGTTTCAACACTTTTACACCAGACCAGAATAGCCTCTCAAAATCTAAAAGGCCTGTGAATTGACACTAATCAAACACTACACCAGAGCAAATCCCATTTTCTAATTGATGTAGTAGCAACAGACACAGCATGAATCACACACGGAAGCAAAAGCCACTAATCTATACTGCACCTTGCCAACAAATCACCAGCACCAACAAACACCACCTCTTACAGGCCTCGCTTTGTGCTTTATTGATGTCAGCAGGGTCAATTACAGGAACCAACTGTACCTCTGCTATTTTAAACATTGAATTCAATTTCAGTAATCTAAATTGTGCCTCTGCTACAAGAGATCTTCCCGGTGACAGGTGACATGCAGCAGCACTAAGGACTCATTTGCTCACTATTGCCTAGGGAGAGATAAACAAATTGGGAAGGCAGAGTGACAGCATCCCCCTCACAGCCATCATGCTGCTATCCCTCCCAACAGCTTGTTGTGTCTGAAGCCCAAACGGATTTACTTCCTACTCCCATAGTGCAATGGCACCTACCAGAATCCAGATCCCACTCTCCCTATCCCTCAGCTGTTCCTGGTAAGAGTGGGTTCAGAGAGCAGCCAGGCAGAAGGAAGCAGTAAAGTGTCTATTTGACTCCTGCTGCTCTTCAGCATCTTTAGCTCTGCTCCATATTTACTCTTTATCCATTTTTTTTCACCTACTCACTTTTTTGCCTTATCCCTTCCATTTAACATTCCTCTTGTAATTTCTCCACAATATAGTAAGTATTTTCATCATGTTCACTTTCTTTGCAAGTTAAATCATTTATGTAACTTATGGTTGCTTAGATAAGGTTTTTGGGGAAGAACTGCCTGCTACTTTGTGTTTGCAATGTCTCAGACAGGTTTCTACTTCTTCACCTGAGTTTAGAAACCTGCAGTATAAACATGACCCAGAAACATCTAAAAAATTGTTACAATGTGTAGTTAAATTTTAGTGTCCAGTTAAGTGTTGTTAAGTGGAGTCACATACAGTTTTTGCTTAAAGGGAGTGGGTGAAAGTTCATATACTTCATTAATTCTATGAAATTCATAGTACTCTCCCTAATCTGCTACACACATCCCTGCTTCTCCACCCCAAAGGCCCCACAGACCCAATTCCTGTGGACTGAAATACACATTAAAATGAACGATCTAATCCTTTCCCTGAAGGCTCCTTTGAGAGCAGCTCTCTGTGTTTGCTGCTTTGTTGCTTTTATTCTCTTAACTCCGACCACAAGGCAAACTTAATTCATTGGGAAAATCATAAGCACTGAGATATATAACTACTAAAATAAGAAAGAGGAAACTGAAGAGCAAGAACAGTATACCTGGCAGAGAGAGGCAAAGTTAGCAAGAATAAGAAACAGAACTCTACATTATATTTTTAACCCTTGAAAAACATTACCTAACGCACAGTCTGACCCTTATGGGGAAAAAAGGGCTGAAGCAAGAATCATTTCATATCAGCGCAAGTCAGTCTTGTGACTAAATTTCCAAACTGCAGACTGTCACATTCTCTGCATTTAGCAGGATTAAATCTGGCTTTGTAAAACAAGTTTTTTAAGTCTATCAACCAACATTACCAGCTGCTTGTGTTTGAAGGAAATAATTACTTAAAAAAAAAAAAAAAAAGGAAGTGGGTTTTGAGTATCTGGTTGGAATTAATTTTCTGCTTTCAATGGAAAGGCAGCCAACAACACATCTCTAGTAGACACAGGTCTACTAGAACAGTTCTGACTTTAAAAGAAAGCTCTGTTTATTCTGCACTTGCAACCTGCAAATTGTAATTTAATGAGCAGTATCAGTTACAGGAGTATCATTCACCACTTCAAGTGGAAAAGCTTATGAAGTCTACACATATGATCATTTTAGGTAATAAACAGGGGTTTATATATACTCAAGGATCTTGGACTGAAACAGGTCATCATTCTGTGCAATTTCTGGCTTAACTTCCTGTTAAGGATATTGTTGTCCTGTTACTATTTGCCCAAGCAGCATTTAATAGGACCCCGAGGGAAAACAGAAAGTTTATGTCAGAATATTGGGAACACCAAGAAACTTGAACATTGCTAGGGGGAACCAGTCAAAAGAAGAGAACTGTTCTTTGTCAAAATCCTTATACGCTGTTTTCAAATTGTTTGACAAATAGTTTTGTATAAACTGAATACCTTTTCCTTCTCAGACAAAATGCAGCTCCATTAAAATTCAGTGTAGCCTATTATCATGGTAAGGGTATATTCTACAATGAACATACACAACCTATGGACTATACAAGTGGCATTAGAGACTTTTTCACTAATACATGAAGAGGACACCACTGTAAAGGTCCAGTTCCTCTTACACTTGCCCATACAAGCATACCACACCACCTCAGCACTTTATCACTTTCCAGGGTAAAAGTCCCTCTGACAAACTTACTTTGGGGAAAAAATAAACCACCAAAAGACTACACACAAAGCTTTTTAAAAAAAAAAAAAAACCTCAAAAAAGTTAGAGATCAATTACTTTGGGTGGGGTACTGACATATCAGCCCAGCAGAGGTGCCGTTTCAACTCTATTCCTTAGCTCCTGCAGCCTGCTGTCACCCTCATCCTGCTCTAGGGCTGTGCCTCACGGGCAGCGATTGAGGCACACCCACACCTGAACTATCGCACCTTGAACTTGGCTCTAGAGCCCCTGACCGGCTGCTTGTGCCACACAGAGCAGGATCAGACTATCGTGGGTGGCAGGGCTGGCAGAGGAGACAGTGGTGACACTCAGGGGAAGCAGCAGTCAGCGTAGCTCACGTGTTAGTAAAGGTTTGCTTTACTAACATTAGCATTACTAATGACAGCAGCTTAGCAATAATATCCAGGACATGAAGATTTGGGTTTTAGATGTACATTAAGTATTCTGCATAGGAACGTTTCAGTCCTTGTAGGGTAAATGGGAAGTCTGGATGTTTTGAGAGAGTGACAGTGAAGGACCACAAAGAGCACGAATACTGAATCCCCACCTATTTAATACAAATTCCCGTTACCTATTATAACTCAAAAAAACTCACGGCCCGCTACTTGGAAAATACAATGCCACATCCATTCACTAGCTAGCAACGTGCAATCTACATCAAAGTGAAATATCATGTTCTAGGCTGTGATCCCAGCCAGGCTGGTGCCACAGCTTAGAGGGAAGAGTGACACACTGGCTAAATACCTGGTCTTCCATGGAGCTCTTCCAGCTGAAGGCAGAGGAAGCTGGGATGTGACTAACGGGGCGATAATGTTGTGAGGCGCCGTTCGTGCGGCAGGGCTGCCGCGCTGAGTGCTTATTCCCCTTTCAGCGAGCAGAAGCCGAGTACATCCCTGACACTCCCGCAATCCTACCCTTACGGTTCTATCGCTGGAAACGAGCAGCAGCCGTTTGTAAGGGCAGCCACCTGTCAGGGCTGCGGTGGCTCCTCCCGCTCCGCTGCGCGGACAATCCGCCCTCCAGCCCCCGCTCCGACCCTGCTGCTAGCGCAGCCCGCTGCGGCACTCCCAGAGCTGCAGGACTCGCAGAGCCCCGGGAAGCAGAGCCCCGGAGCTGCCCATCGCGGCCGCTTACCTCGCTGCCTGCTTGGCCGCCGGGAGAGGCTGCCAGCCCCGGCTCTCCTGCTCCAGGTGTTCGGGAGCCACCGCCCCACCCCGCCCCTCCCGCCGCCGGTGCCGCCTTCGATCTCCCTGTCGGGCGACTCGCTGTAGCCTCAGGCTTCCCTTCCCTTCCCTTCTCTTCCCTTCCCTTCCCCCCGAACGGGCTGTGCACGGAAACACTCTGCCGGAAAGGGGAGCTGAGGTCCTGCTCGTACAGCTCAAGAGCCAGAAAAACAACCCCGCAAAGTTCTTTGCTGCTGCCTACCGTGCAACACGTTGCTATGTTCCTGTTTGAGCTCCAAGACATCCACTCTCCTTCTCCCACGAATTTAAACGTGCTGTCTTTTGGCCTGAGATAGCAACAATACCACAATAAAACGACAGAGAGAAACGGTTCTCAGACACAGGATGCATTACCTTTATCTCTGGATTAATAATTTGTAGATCTGAGATAAGGAATGATCTTTCCTCACATATTTTTATTTGAATCAAAAGAAGGTTCTTCTAAGGGTGAAAAATTGTAGTACACTCTAGTAGAGAGCATAATCTGCAATTCCTGGACATGGAGTTCAATATTAGCCCTTCCTGTACTCCTCATGGACCAGAAGGAACTTCTCCTTTAGTCTGACACAGATACACTGATTTTTCTTGCCTTTCTCCTTTCCCTTCTTCTTCCCATTTCATAAAGAGGTATGAAAAACTACAGATTGGACAAAGCTCCAGCTGAGCACCAGGCATGGTGCAACACAGAGAAGCCGACAAAGTGCTGAGATGGTGCCTCTGACATCAATTTCTATTCCAAAGCAGCTTAGCAGGGATGCCCGCGTCACCTTCACTCACTTCACTGCAGCTGGACTCAGGGATACCCCAGCACACCCAGCACTACAGTCACTGACAGGGTGTGCCCAGGCCTTTCCCAAAATCCAATGCTCTCCTCTGGAGTAGGAGCATCCTCAGACTGAACGAGAGGTCAGCCACCACTAGGGTGGGCACAGACAAAACAGGAAACACGGTAAGGAAAAGACTCTCCCAGACCTGTGGCCTGCCCATTTTGCCTTTTTCCTTTTGCTAATTGTATAGATTATAGACCCCCAGCTGCTTTTGTGTTGATATAGCTTATTGTGCCATTTTGGCATACTCTATCTCCCACACATCTTAAAACTTCTGCCAACTATTTCTACGTAACTTCTCTGGTCAGCAAGACTAAACATACAAACAAATTAAAAATACCCCATCAGACTTTGGATTAATGCCAGCAGGGAACTGGTAATAAATCAATCTGCTCTGTGTTCAGAAGTTGTGCTGGTGTAACTGCTGACTTTTACCAATTGACTAGTGCTTTTCCAGCTCCTGAACTCAGTAAAACATGTTTATCATGTACCAGACACATTCTTCATAGACTTAAGTGAAGTTTTCTAATGCTACTTTAGGATTACATTTTGCCCAAAGCAACACTCCTGGCATGGCTGCAGAGGACCTCTCTGCAGATTGTCTGTACTGACCCAGAGCTGCCTGCACGATGCACAGGCCACAGCACAAGGTATCAGAGTAGTCAAAGAAGAGATCCCTCCAAAACTAAAGCAATCACTCAGAACTTCCTTGAATGCTTAGAAGCATTTTTAAGCTATGGCATTACAAAGAGGAACCATACAAAAGAAAAATTGTCCTGGAAATGGATGGTGTTACTAA
Source organism: Certhia americana (assembly GCA_018697195.1). NCBI lineage: Eukaryota > Metazoa > Chordata > Aves > Passeriformes > Certhiidae > Certhia > Certhia americana. The sequence goes on from CM031870.1 coordinate 7,200,641, forward strand.
ATGGGACAGACTGATCTCCAGCATCCTTGGAAACAAAATATGGCACTGGCTTCCATGATCAGCACAGACTGAGAGTTGCTGCTTTTGTGAATAAGGAACACTGGACAAACGATATATGAGTGGAATTTACTGCATTCCCTGCGTGTGACTGTTGTGCTCTGGTAGAATCATCCATTCTTTCCTCCTCAGCATGTCTGTCTTCCTGTTTTTCCACCTGGGATTGCTGTGATCCATAAAATTCATTGAAACATTTCCAAGTGTCATAAAAGCTTTCTCAACTGAAAAAAAAAAAAAAAAAAAAAAAAAAAAAAAAACACTAATGTTAGAGAATGTTCTCACAAAATTCCTGGGGAAGTCAATCGTGCTTCAATTCCTCCAATCTTTATTTAAATTTGTTCTCATGGGATCATTAACACAATACTTCTCTAGAACACACAGTTTCAGAAAGAGTCTAATTAACCTCAAGCGTATTATTCACCTTTCCTCTTTGTATTCTTCATAAAAAAAGAAACATAAATAAAAAGTGAAACTGCTACCCCAAGTGACACCCCAGGGCAGCTTTACCCCATAAATATTCCTATTTAGGGACACATAAAGATGGCCCATGCTTGGGTGGCTTCAAGGCCCCAGTAACAATGCATACATGTTCTTACCCAGCACACAAACCACACACGCAGCACGAATAAATGATTCTCACAAATCATTCTCATTATTCTCATGAATAAATGAAAAATGGTGCTCAGCAACACTAAATGATTTTTCATGAATGCTGCTGAGGGATTTTATTTTCCATCCCCTGAGTTTTTTGGAATGATCAGCTGAGAGCTGTTCAAACAAATCCCATGAAATGGTAGCACTCAACCAAGGAACCACAATTACCTGTGCAAATGTGTATCACTGAGGTGTCCAGCTCTGTTACCAACACCCTGATCCTGCTGACACTCTCACAGCATTAGCTTTTGCTAGACAAAAAATGTCACCTGGCAAAACAGATCCTGGAAAGCTGTGAAAGGGAAAAGGGAAAAAAGTAATAGGTCTCCAGAGAGAGTTATAGAAGGATGAAGGCAAGTTATAGCTTGTTTTCATCAAAAATAGCTAAAAATCCATGTTCGTTACAGAATCCTAAAACCCTGAAGGCTGGAAGAAACCTTTGAGATCATCAAGTCAAACCGTCAAAGACAAACCTGCCTGCATGAAGGCAAGAACACCTCCACAGTGTGGATTTTGTTTGTTTTGTTTTGTTTTTTTTCATTCAGTGCAATAAGGAAGTTGATGCCCTTTAATTCCATGTCCCTGTATTTCACAACAATTCCCCTTAAGATACACCTTTCACCTCTGTTGGTAACACAGATTAAAAACATGTACACCTAAATTACTTAAAGAACTTTTATTTTTATCAATAACATTTTATGGCTTCATTATGAAAACAGATTAGTCACATAGATTCTTATTGCTAAAAAAACAATTTGAAAATCACACACCTGAGCCGATGATGCACAGCTAACAGAAGAAATATGCTCATTTGTGTCTCATTCAGCATTCTGAAGCCTAATAACAACTCATTTTTAAAACTACTGCAGAAAGTGCATGAAGAATGTTTAGAAAAAATCTGGTTATCTTTTAACTATCTGTAGAATAAAGCAAGAAAGGCCAGAAATTATTCTTTTTCCCCACCACATAAGGCTTTTCAGACTTTTGGAGGTTTCATTTCCTTATTTGTCACACATGCTGCTATTTTCACGCCAAAGGCAAGAATTGTTACAAGAAATAAGTCTCCCTGAGGTGTTTACTACAAGTTCACACAAAACCCATCCTTGCACTCAGATTCAGCATCTTCTGACTTTACTTGCTCCAGTTCACACCAAGTTTTCACATTCAAGAATAAAGCTGTGTTGTTTCCACCGCAGCCTGCGCCGCTGGGTCCAGTCACAAAACAAACTCGAGGTTCGGGCCTGGGACCGAATGACAACTGACAAAGTATCGAAGCTTCTAAGTTTTTATAGCACCCAACACCAGCACGAGCAGTAAATACTGACGGAAGGCATTGAAACAAAGTTATTTCTAGTCCAAACGTCGGTGAGAGATGCCCAGCATCCAGAACACCCCCAGCCCCACCTGAGCCCTTCCTAGAGGAGCGGGCGAGCTGGAAGCAGGAGCCTTTACCCCTTGCCAGGCATCTTCGCGTAAAGTTTAAAACAAGCCTGGGAGGGGTAAGAGGAACAGAAAGACTCTGATGCCCCAAAACGCCATCCTGTTGGCTGAGGGCGCCCCCGGCGGGCGTGGGCCGGGGGAAGGCGGCCCCGGGGCAGCCTCACCCCGCCAGCCAGCCCCGCTCCCCGCCGCCACCGCCCCACGGCCCCGCCGCGCCCGGAAACGGCAGCACCGGCGCGGGGCTCCGGCTGACCCCGCAGACATTGAGACGCTAATTTCAACATGAGCGGGCTGGGGGCCGCCGCGGGGCCGGGCTGGCAAAGGGACAGCGGCGGTGAGGGCTCGGGGCTGGCGGGGCGGTGGCAGCGCCGGCGGCCCCCGCAGGTGGCGGGGGGATGGAGGGACGGGACGAGAGCGGAGCGGAGGGAGCGGCGCTGCCCCCGCCTCGCCCCTCCCGGCGCTGCGGGGTCCCAGCTGCCCTGGGGCGGCGGTACCCGACCCACAGCCCCTGTCTCTCCTCGCAGGGCTTTCTCTCCTTGCCGAGGAGCCGCACGGCGCCGCACCTGTGGATTTCCTGCAGGAGCTGCCCAGCTGCCAGTCGGCGCGGAGGCGCCGCGGGGGCACCCAGGAGCGTCGGCCGGCCTCGCTGCGCACCGCCGGCAGCCGCGGGGCCGTGGCCCCGGCACTGCTGCAGGAGAGAGACGAACTGGCTGACCGCCCTGCCAGAGAGCACCCGACATGCATGGCGGAGAAGAGGAGAATAAGGTAAACCTTCACGCGTTTCTTCCTTTGTTTGGTTTTTTTTTTTTTTTTTTTTTTTTTTTTTTAATGACTTTTTTCTAAACACAACCCAGGTGCGCTGGAAGGCTGAAGCAGAACTGGGTTTGGCTATTTTTGTTTCACCCCGTGGCATGTGATTCTGACAAGAAGGTGCCTAGTGCTCTCAGCTGGCACGAGAGAGTCACTGACTGGGGGCAGAAGTAGGTTGAATTGGAAGAAATTGATCAAAACTGAGGGTAACCTGTAGCAAACAAACGCGTTTCTCACTATTTTTCCGTTTTGGTTTGTGTTACTTTTTTTTTTTTTTTTTTTTTTTTTTTTTTTTTTTCCCCCCTGAGGCTTTTGTGCTTTCAAGGGCCTCTGTGACTTAATTGTATGAGCACCTCCTGCGCTGCTGTGCGAGTGCTGCTGCTCTTGAGTCTGCTTAGCTGCTCTCACACAATGCAGCATGCTCTCTCTGCTATGGCTATGAACAGTTGATAGGAAGCTTCCAGGACCTTTGCTTCTTTTTATCTTTCCCCCCACGCCCCATTCCTTTTTAAATGACTCTCTCTTGTGCGCGGTTTCTGCCCCCCCGGTGGTAGCCCCCCGGAGGGAGGGATTGCAAAGACCTTGCTTTGCCCCGCCTGAATTTCAGTGCTTGTTGCCTCATGTGTCTCTGCTGGGCTGAAAGCTGCTTTGAGGACAGAGGATACAGGATGTGGTCTTGCACTGTCAGAGAACAGCGGCACTTTTAAATCAGGCACATTGTAGTTCTAGTTATGGACCAGGAGAGAGGTGGAAGTACAATTCATGTCTGATATTCCAGGGAGAACAAGAGCTACTGAATTTCAAGAGCAGTGGCAAACAGTCTGACCTTGGTGTTTAACCCTATAGCCTGTTCACAAGAAACAGTCAAAGATCAAGGTCACAGTAAAGTGCTTGATACCTTGAATTTTTTTTTGAAGTTGGGTATCTAAAATTCAGTTCTTCAAGAAAAAGGAACTGGAGGGAGGAGTGTAGTTGCAATGTCCCAGGCTTGTTTACACATGTTAGCACTGAGAGATTCTGGTGGGGCTTCTTGGCGCTTCTACAGATTGGTGATCTGCATTCGTGCAGCAGCTGCCAACATAAAGTGCTTGGCATAAACGTCCTGAGAGCTGAACACTCAACTTCTGTAACAAAGATGAATATGCAGCCTACGCTTCTACTTAAAATGCAAACTGAACACAGGCCAGACAGTTCAGCAGAGTTTCAAACACTGCAAAATGCAGTAGTTTCCTCAGAATGAAATCTCTTGAGAGGAGCTGTATTTGCTCTTAAAGCTGAGGTCATCTGCTGCCTGTTTGATTGTTTGTATAGGTTTAATTTGACTTCCTGCCAAAATACTGGAAGGATGAGGAAACAGGCAACACAGAGCACACATGGCAATGCATTCCTTGGGCACATGAGCAGGGTTGAGTACAAGTCTTTTAAAACTGAAACCTTGGTATCCCAGCACTGTGTCCTCATGTGTGCTTACTTAACTGCTGCCCTTCTTTACTGGTGTCAGAGCTGGAACAGAATTTGCTGTGTGCAAGTCCATTTTCAAGCTATGTTTCTGTGAAGTTTTGTCTGGTTTTGAGGTTTCTTAAAATTAACAACAGGATGAAAACTCTGAGCCACACAGAATTCTCCTTGATGCTGTTGCTGTCCAGGCAGCAATTTTTTAAATGCAAATGTATTCATATAGTATGAAAATCCATAAGTGAGTGGTTAAAAAATACAGATAGTGGCACATTCTCAGTGTTTGTTTGCAGCTTGTTATTATAACAAGGAATTCCCAGAGGTGTTGGCAAAGAATATTTACTCAAATTCATTGAACTGGCACTTGCCAGCAAATTTTTCGAAAATCTATTGTAGCTATCCCACTGAAGGCTGCGGGCAGACTCCATCCTGCTAAGCCCTGTTACATGGAGTGAAAAACTATTTCTTGTGCTCAGTAACTGTATTTCTGGATTCTTAGGGACTCTCAGCAGGCTGATACAGAACATTTATCTAGATGGAAGAAGTGGAGAAGAACTAGCAGTAAATCATTGAAAAAAGCACTCAGTGAAGCCAAGGACTTGTCATCTCACCTGGTGTTTTGGCGAGGTGATATTTACCGCATAGAAGGTATTTCTTGTATGATGTTCATTTCTCCTCTGGAAAGTTGCTTCTGTTATTGGCAGTTTTACCTGTGTAAGCATAGTTTCACATATAACTCCTGTGCTTAAGAAGCTACTTCCTTCCCTTATTATTGCTGAATATAAGATCCATGATATGGTAGAAGGAAATATATTGGAAAAATTATTAATATGTCAAACTGCATTTCATATATATTGCTAAAAGTCTGTAGTACTTAAAATTAGCTTTAGCAATGTTTCTTCAGTTCAGTGAAACTGATTTTATACTCTATCTGTATTTTCAATGGTTTTATCATCTTAATTATTGGCACATATTTCTTTTATTCCCAGGGAAATTTGGTACTGGCATCCAGTCCTACTTTTCATTCCTGCTCTTTCTGGTCCTGCTGAACTTAATAATTTTTGTCCTGATGTTCAGTTTTGTTATTCTTCCCACCATAATTTCTAAATATGGAATATTCAACAGTACCATTGCTTACATTTCTCCAAAGGATATAGGTAAATATCTTGTCTATATACAGCTGTTGCAAGACTCCCCCTTACCATCAGCTTCTCTACCTCTCAGAAAAAAAGGGAAGCCTTTTTGTAAGAGTGTGGCATGTTTGAATTAATGTGATCTTGCAGTTCAGTGGGCCTTAGCATTTGAGTGACCTTTCATTCCTTTCTTTTGACAGAGGATATCTGCACAATTTATGAACCTAGTGGTAATAAGGGACTTGTTTACTTCTATACTTACCTCAAAGATTTACTCAGTGGCACTGTAAGTAATTAGGGTTTTTTTAATTAAGTGTCTCATGTAGCATTTAAAATATAAAACAATTTACTTGTGGAATGGAGCTTTGATAATTTTGAAAAATGGTAAGGCGTGTGCATCAGTGGGGTATGTTATCTCTGAGAAGGGCAGTTTTCAAACTGACTTTCACTGAACAACCGCAGGGCCTGGCTGGCCACGTGCTGCAGCCTGTGCCTCTCCTCCCCAGCTGCTACTCCTTGTTATTCTGGAGCACACTGGCTATTGTGCTGTCTGTGTAGGGTTCCAGTGTCTGTGTCCTATGGCTCTTTAATTGGAGGCGGGAGGGATTTTAAGCATCAAGTGCCTGCATTAGAGTTTGGTAGAGGCAATGGCAGTATTTAGAAGCTACAGACTTGTAGCTTTCTGAGGGCCCTGATTTTAAATTTACAAAATAATTGCTTAATGCCAGATTGGACTTAATGGGGTAGTTGTTGCTGCTGTTACAAATTCTATTTTCAACTTTGTTTTCACAGGGATTCCTTGAAGTGACAAGTTTGTTTTATGGCTATTACACAAGAGATACTGTATCGATCAGTATCATGAGGTACAACTTGCCACTTGCTTACCTGCTGGCTACATTTGCCTACCTTGCCTTAAGTTTCCTCTGGATAATAAAGAGGTAAAGCTGTTGGTGTTGTTTATTTACTGTTACTTGTTGCACAGTTTACATTGTCAGGGAACATACTGTGTTCTGGAGCTGTTTATGTGGACATGGGGAGTCTTTTGCTTGAGGACATAGTGCCACAGTACACTTTGGTGGAATTGGGAAAAAGAAAACAATTTGAAGTATCAGTTTTTCATATCTATGCATACCTATAAGTAAAAGCCCTTCAACTATACTGAATTTGTTGGAGGATTTTCTTTAGGAGTTTTTGGTTGAGTTTTACTTGTGCCATCTCAGTTTCCTTTGCTGTGTCTGGGTGAGGTGGGAAGGTGTGACTGTGGTGAAGTGCAGGTGGGAATAACCTGTATCAGTCAGGGTTAGCTGCTGCAGAATCTCACACTGAAAGTACAGTACCAGTCAGTACTGGTATGCTGGTACTAAGCAAAGGTGACAGTTTGCTCACAGAGGAGGCAATTTAGTCTTTGATCAGCCAGATTGCTTGTGTGCGTTTTTCCGGCGCATAAAATACATTTTTCTCATTAATTTTTCTCTAGGTCTGCGGAAGGTTTTAAGCACAATTTAGTGCATGATGCAGATCCATTTCAGAGTTACTGCAACAAAGTCTTTGCAGGCTGGGACTTCTGCATTACAGATTTAAAGGCAGCCTGGCTGAAACATCGCAGCTTGCAATATGAGCTCAAGGTGAGTAACTTCTGTCTTTCTGTGATTATGGCTTCATACAGCTTCAACGGCTAAAAAAGTGACATGTGTGTAATTTTGCAGATATGCAAATAAAGTTAAGGATTGAAGTAGCTTGTTTTGGGGGTGCAGCCCACATGCCCACATCCTCTTGCATGCCTTCAAGGTAGCTGGAGTTGTGGTGCAACGTGAGAAGGATTGGCACGGATGTTGTTGGCCCTTCCCCCATCCAATGGGGACGACACCAGCCTGTTAGCTGCTTGTCTTATCTGCCTCTTCCTCACACTCCAGGACTGCTTCCTGTGTTAGTTTCTGCATAGTCCAACAGGAAAAGCTGTCCCTGCTGCAGGCAAAACCCTGCAGGGATCAATTTGAGTGTTCTGGGGCTTAAGCATGCAGTGCAGTAAGCAGTAGTTTGGGGAGAAATAAAATTCAAATGGTGCCCTTTGTACTGTTTACGAGTATTGTTGCAGTAAGAAGATACTGAAAGATTTTCACTATCTTTGGCACACATGCACATACAAAATGCTGATGCAGCTATAGATTTCCTAAATCATAAAGCTCTGATAAGAGTCTGAAAGGACCTTTGGTAAAACAAGGACCTTCTTTTTACTCTCTATACACTGGAAGCAGAGACTTCTGTTGTAGAGTGGTGTAGAAAAAATTATCTTTGAGAAGATGCTTCCACTTCAAACCACAAAGTTACAGATTTCATAAATTATAATGAGTTTCTTTCTGCTCTAGTGAAGTTCACAGCCATATTTTTTCATCATAGAATCTTAACCTTCATTTGCTACACTTGTGCCTCCAAAACACACATCTTAGAAGAACCAGCCTCTTAATGTTACTATTTGATGGACATAAGTCCTCTGAAAATACACTCATACAGATGTTATATGCATTTGCCCAGGTTAAATTGCCTTCACAGGAGATACTGTATTTTCATGTCAGTTAAGGTGAAATACACCAAGTTTACATGACAAATTGCTCAAGACCATACTTCCCTCTTTCAGTGCCATCCCCCAGTTTTCCTTCACAAAGAGTAGAAGGAATTTTTAGCCATAGTGATAAGGGCTTGTTACTTACCAGCAGAAGTAATGAGAAGTAATGAGTGACTGGTTTACCCATTTCAGAGTTTAGTGTCAAGCTGAGATCGGTCTCTTTCAACAAATAGGCAAACTGTTCTCATGGAAATATGTTACTGATACAGGAGAGATAAGAGGATTGCAGGACACTCTTTGGCTACAGAGCCCACAGCTTGAGGGCTTCTATTCCTGCATGGAATGTTTTGTCAAAGACAAGACACTCAGTTCTGTGTGTTTGGGTGGGTGCTGGAGTGACTTTCCTAGAACAGGCTACAGATTAGCACTTCTCGGGGGTAGAAGACATGGTGTTAAATGTTGTATGCTGCACCAAAAAAACCTCTTTTTTGTTTTCTTTGTAGACCGACTTACAGGAAGAAAAACAGAAGCGAAAAATAGCTGAGAGGACAATGAAAGAAAAGCTACGCATCTACACTCTGAGAATATTTATAAATATAATAGTCATTGCCATTTTATCAGGATGCTTTTACTCTATTTATAGAGTAACTGTCTTCTCTCAAGAAAACTCCAGTGTGAGTATAAGAAATGACACTAGGACACATTTGGTGTTTACAGTAAGAGGTAATATTGTGTAAGAGTCAACTATCTTAATACAGCACCTTTCATGCAGGGATCTGAAAATGCTTTCTACAGACTTACAATTTTATTTAGTAGATGAGTGCAGGAAAGATAAAGAACCATGTGCCAAAAAAGCCCCTCCAGTAATGTCTTCCATTGCTGCAGAGGCTTCAGTGTTGAGTGCCTTGGAGCTGACAAGAAGAGCAGCCCTCACTACCCTTCCCTTTTAACTGTACTCACCTCACTGTGATCTGCTGGGTCTGGGCAGTGAGCTGGTGGGAGAACTGACATGGTTAAACCAAACTTCACCATGATCAGTTTCACATGATCTGGATCACTGTCAACTGCAAAAATGCACTTCAGGGGAAGGCAGAGTAAAGATTATGATCTGTCTTGAGTTACCACTGTGTGGGGAAACAGGAAGGCTTTGAACACAGAGCAGTTTTCAGAAGCAAAGGTTCTTGCATCACTAACAGAAAGAATCAGGTTGGGTGGGTTTCACCTCTGGCAGGACAAGCAGATGGAAAGAATGGTTCAGAAACAGAAAAAAGCAGAAAAACTTCTGGTTGTGACAGCTTCACAAAAATAATTGACTTCTCTCCAGGGCCCCAGGGTTTGGTTAGTCTGGTAGAAATGAGAGACAATTTTTTTCTCTCCTGTGTAAGTTGCTGGTGTGATGGACTTAGCTGTTCACAAAGGAAGTTGTGCTCACAGTGGACCTAACTCTGAACTTCTGTAGACTTCCAGGATTGCACAGACAGGACAGGAAATGGAGGCTAAATGAATTCATGTGTCAGAGGTATTGTTTGAGGGCAGAGAAGATGACCACACAACACTGAACAACTTCAAGAACAGTTTCACTTCCTGTGGGCTTTAAGCAAAAGGGTTGATATCTTGACCTTGTCTTAATGAGCAGTTAGAGGAGCTTGTAAGGATGGTAGGAAAGTGGCAGCTTCTTGGCACCAGTAAGAATAAATTGAAAAATATCTGCACTTGGAATAGTTGTAAAACCTTGTAGCCTTGGTACTGGTAAGCTACAGTCAGACGCAAACCTTGGTGAGTTGAACCTCTTTAAACAGAAGCTTTGAGGAAGCACAGAAATACTCTTTCCTGGAGGAAGCAGGAGTTCCTGATGAAGGGAGCAGGAGAAAGCAAGGGTGTATAGCCTCAAACTGCATAGATGGCAGTGATTAGGCTTGTATAAAAAATAGAAATTTGTTTTCCATGAAACTTGCTTGCCTAGCGGTACTCAGAATCAGCCCTGGATTTGCCATTCGTGTTACACCTGGCGTTGATTCCTATTGCCTGGAGCAAACCGTGGTGGAGGATGAAGACAGAGTAACAGATGCTGCCTGAATCCTGGACAAGGCAGGCTGGTGTGTAGCTGGAGACAGCACACTCAGGAAGGTGTGTTTCTCCAAGGATTATATTTCTCTCGTCTCTTCTTCTGCAGGACGTTGACAAGGCAAACTCCCAGGTTAATCTCTTAGTGCAGTATTTGCCTTCCATGGTGATCACACTGGCCAACTTCATTGGTCCTCTGATCTTTTCATTTCTGATCAGATTTGAAGACTATACACCTGCCTTTGAAATCAAGCTGACACTCTTGAGGTAAGAATGTTTTTATTGTGGCCTTGGATATTTCAACAACTTGTTCTTGGTAGGCTATAGTTATTGTAAACATTGAAATATCAAGAAGCAGAGAAGTTGGCACTGGAAACCAAGGAGGCATTGTTTGGCCAATGTTTAGTTGGAAACTTTAAATCTGGGCACAATGTGTTTTGATGACAGTGCAGTGTAATCATCTCAGTGTCCAAGTTTTTCTCTTGGTCCCATTTAGCTGTGTGGTCTGGACATTTTCAACCTGAATAAATAAGTCGGTAGAGAACTTGTGGCTGAAGAGCTGTGAATTCACTGCTCTGCATGCAGCAGTTCCCTGAATGAGCAAAAGTGTGTGTACAGCAGTGACTGAAGTACAGCAGTGTCTGAAGCTTCAAGGCAGAAGTTAAATGTTTTGGGGTAAAAGACACTGCAGTGTAAGAGCTGGTGTTTGTCAGCTTAAGGCAGTAAGATCTCGGTTGAAACACCTGAACTCTGCAAGTCTATGCTTTGTATTTGTGATTTGGTTAAGTGCCTCAGAAGGCCTGAAGCTACATGAAATGGAAATACTGCACACAGAACTGTACCTGAGGGAATTGCAACCCATTGCAGCATTGAGATCTGCAACTGAAATGACTAACCTAGGAACACTACTGAGAAAAGAAACAAGGGACTAATGTAAAGCTGGGAAGGTCAAAAGGAATTGTAACTTACTACTAGGGAAGGAAATACATTTATTATCTAGTTGGCTGCCCTGTTAATGGTCTACATGACCCTTTTGTGTTTTAAGGCTTTCTTCTCCTGTACAAGGTGAGCCAAGTGTTAACATGGCTATTTTGGGGCATGTTTGGAGTTGGGTTTTGCCTTTTTTCCAGGTGTGTCTTCGTGCGGTTGGCCAATATTGGTGTTCTCTTGTTCTCCCTGTGGAGTCAGATCTCCGACTGTGGCAGTGACAAGTGTAAGCCCTGTGGATACAATTACAAGCTCTATCCTGTAAGCAGATTTATCTTTAATCATCTGAGCTTGTGAATAGAGATTTGTTTTCCATGAGAGATGCTTGTCCAGAGGTGTTCAGTATCAGCACTGGGGTTGCCATTCATGCTATACCTGGTGTCGATTCCCACTGCTGAGTGCAAACCAGTACAGCTGTTACACATATATCCTTTGCTTTTCTAAAACTCTAATTAGAATTTATAGAGTATTTATAGACTATTTATAGAGTAACTGTCTTCTCTCAAGAAAACTCCAGTGTGAGTATAAGAAATGACACTAGGACAGATTTGGTGATTACAGTAAAAGGTGATTACAGTGGCAGATGATTCCTTAGCACAGACTTTCTGTTCAGTATGAGGATTGTCTGAGGTAGCTGTGTTTTGGAGACATTGAGCTACTGCCTTTTGCAGCATTAAGGCAAATGGTTTTATCCTCAAAGGAAAAAAAAAAACCAAACCAAACCAACCAACGAACAACAACAACAAAAAAAAAATCCCAACCACCAAAACCAAACCAAACACACCCAGCCACCCTCCTCCCTCCTCCACCCAACCTCACAGAAAAAAACCAAGATCAAAACAAAAAAGAAAAAGTGAAAAAGCTTGGCATGGGAACTTTGAAATGCTTGAGTATTTCAGAAATTGGAGTTAATAGCATAGCATTTGAACTTCATAGTGTTAACTGAGATGGTTATTGCTTTGGTGACAGACAGATTTTTCACTTGTTTGTTAGAGTGCTAATCTTGTTTCCTGACTTGTTTTTATAGTGCTGGGAATCTGATGTTGGGCAAGAAATGTACAAACTGATGATATTTGATTTTATTGTAATTCTTGCTGTGGCCCTGTTTGTGGACTTCCCCAGAAAGTATGTATCTCTGCTTTTTGAGCATATTTTTACAAATGATATATGAAATATATGAAATTCCCCATATATCTAACCAAATTACTGGTTTTAAAATAAAGCATAAACACATTTCTGGTGGTTTGAGCACCTGTTTGTTATTCAGATGGCTGAATAGGTTTTGATATTTGAGAGCTTTTTTCTTCAGACATTTTCTGTTATGTTGTCTAATGCTTAAATGCTAACTTCTGTGTGTTTCAGATGTGTTAGAATTTATCTGAACTCTATAGTTCAGTTTAGGACTAAGGATGTTCTTTGGTTTCAGGTTGTTAGTTACTTATTGCTCTTGCAAGCTAATTCAGTGGTTTGGACAAAAGGAATTTGAAATTTCTGACAATGTCCTGGAAATTATTTATGGGCAGACTATTTGCTGGATTGGAGCCTTCTTTTCACCACTTCTCCCTGCAATAGCAACTATAAAATACATCATCATCTTCTATGTTAAAAAGGTAATGAAGGCGTTTGGCTGATAAAGGACTGAGTACATCTCTATGGTTTTTGTAATGCAGACATATAGATATGCAGGTGATCTAAACCCAACAACCCCCCCTAAAACTACATATGGATGCAGTGGATGGAATGAGCCAATGATATTCCATTTTCAGTAAGGTTTTGTGCTTTTAACAGAAGATAGAATTTTGCTTTGAAATCAAGCAAAGCCACCTTTCAATTACTGCTTCTCAAATTATTTGTCTTTTCCTTTAAAGAAAAGCTTTTTATGTAACAAAGCTAGTTTCCTGCAGTAATCTATTTACTAGCAACATAGCTTAGAACGTAGACAAAATTTTGCAAAACTGCCAAAAATTTGGGAGCAAAATGGAAAATCCAAGCTGGGTTGGGTGTTTGTGTGATTTCAAGCTATCACAAGTTTTGCTCAGTGACCACACATCTCCTGTGCATCCAATTCTTGATGATACTTTAGGTCTCATAAGAGGGGATGTATCCAGTGAAGATGTGGCAGAACAAAGCTAAAAGCAGTGCTGTCAATCATACACCAAATGGCTGTGTCTGTTGACTCTGTGCATGTGTGTGAGGTCCTCTGGATCAAATTCTTACACAAATTAGGAGACATTGACTTATACCAAAATGTGGGGAAGTCTTGTCTTAGCCCTTCTCAGCCCATGCACATCAAAGGAGGTGGCTGTGTGGTAGCTGGTGGCATGTTTGAGAATGGAAAATTGTTGGGGGAAGTATATCTGGATGTGTATATAGATGTACTGGTAACTGTTTTATTCGCCTTCCCTCTACAGATTGTTTTGATACACACATGCAAACCTGCAGCGAGGCCTATAAGGGCATCAAGTTCCAACTTTTTCTTCCTGGTGGTGCTGTTGATTGGGCTCCTCTTGGCTTTTATCCCCCTGGGAGTCAGCATAGCACGGTAAGTGAAAATTTTAAGTTCTGTGAAATTGACACTTGTTCTAAGGTTGTGAGTTCTGTAAAAGCAGACACACAACTTTAGAATGATTAATGGAATAAAATATATAGGGTGTAACACAAACTTATAGCTTAGCTCATAAAAAAACCTTGAATTTTTATAGATGTATAACACTTTTACTATACCACCAATCTGGTGCTGGGCTTGTACTGGATTATTTTATCTTGACATTTTGGTGTAATATCTTTCTATTCTGCTTCTTTGACAGTATCCCCTCTTCCAAGGCATGTGGACCATTCAGAAATTTTAACACTTCGTGGGAAGTTATTCCAGACACAATACTTCAGTTTCGAACAGGTCTGCAGCATATCCTTTTTGGCATGGCATCAGAAGCCTTTGCAGTGCCTTTTTTTGTGGTCCTTTGGTAAGTACTGTGGAGACTTATGTAGCTCCATTTCCTTGCCTACTGAACTCATGCCAAGCATCTATTAGACCAGATTTTCTATTTGCAGTCAAAAGCATCAAAACCCATATGAATCCTCAGCCATTATGTCCTTGCCCATGTGTTCACACTCATCAGCTTTGTTCTTGCACATCCCATATTCAACAGCGTCCTTCTCAAAAATGTTAACTGTGAATCCTCTGCAAATTAGCTGCAAATTAATACTGTAAGCCTTGTGATCACAATTCATATCCACAAACCCTAGTCTGGAAAAACAAATAAAATTCCCAAACTGTCGTTCTGTAAGAAGAAATTCAATGTAGAATCATGGAATTTTAATGGTTGGATGTCACTTGTAGAGAGAATCTAACCCAACTTTCCTGTTCAAAACAGGGTCAAGTAGAGCAGGAACCACACCCAGTTAGACTTTGAGTATCTCCAAAGATACAGAGACTCCCCAACACTCTGTCCTGGTGTCTGGTTAGTCTTCCAATTAAAAAGGGTTTTTTTCCTTAAGTTTAATTGGAGGGTTTTTTTCCATTTCAGTTTAACTAAACTTCTTAGCAAATTTTGAAACCTTATTACTTGATGCTTTCTTAAACTTCTATGCCTGAAAAACTATGTGGCTTATTTTGGACTCCACCCAGCCCTTCCTTTTGTAGCACACACTTCTGTGTTTTCCTGAACTGAACTTGTTATTATGTACATAGGAGATCTCAAGTCCTCCCTTTTTGTCTGTTGCTTACAGCATTATTATGTTCTATGTTATTGCCTTGGCTCGAGCACACAAACGAGTGGTTGAACAGCTGAGAGAACAACTGGCTTTGGTAAGATCTGACCCAACACTTTACTGACACAACAAAGAGAACTTTAGGGGTACAGAAATGAGGCATGCAGAGAAATATTGGTTTTCATAGTCTCCTGGATATTTGGTTTGCAATAAGCAGTAAAGAATGTTTTACAAATTACACAGGAAAAATAACGAAAGCATTGTGGTATTTCTCAGTGGACTTGATGTTCTTGGGTACCAGCAGCAACTGCAACAAGGTCTGGTTATATCAGGCAACACACATACAGGAGATATGCCTCTAAGAAGCTGTGTCCCTGTTTTTCATTGTTTTTCATTTCCATAACCCTAACCCTAACCCATTTCTTGATATGTACTTCTTTTATGTATGGCATTTAACAACCTGTGTGTAGAAAAACACTACTGGGGGGAGATTTTTGAGGAGTGAGGAATTTAGGAACAAGAAGCCTTCTTGCTTTTTAAAAGGTTGACAATTCAGCTGTGAATTCTGAAAATTCTGTGCTTTTTTATTTTTGTTTGCTTGCTTTTGTTTTTGTTCAACTTCTAAAATTTTGAGGTGTGTGAGATGTTACTAGGCTCAATGCAGGATTTAATGTGTGACCTGAGGTGAGATAAGTCAAGGCCATTGTAAACTTGAAATTGTTCAGGCAATTGAGAGTGTGCTGTGGGAGTACAATATGGTGAGTGCACCAATTTCTAACGAAGAAATGAGCAATTGTAGATGACTTGTATTAACACTGTTCATGTGGAGCATACTTGTTATTCTGTCTTTCCAGGAGAGTCATGACAAGATGTTCTTAATCAGAAAGATAGCAGAAGTTCAGAGGTAACCTTGAAAATGATGCAAGCCAAAAGGACTTGACTTCCTGAAACTCCCAGAACAAGATAACATTAGAAGTATTTGCAGCTTCTAAACCCTGAGCAGCTGACTGGCACCCTGGGACTGTGAGCTGTGTAATGGTTGCTTGTGGTCTGAGTCTTTCTTGATTAAGCTAGCAGGGCTTAAGGTTTCCAAAACTTGGAAATTCAGCTGATTTATACTGTGTTAGAGCTGTTCAAAGAAGAATACTTTAATGCTGATACAACTTCAGGGTTGTTGGGATTTATTACATCCCTATTTTTTCAGGAAATTTGGGTAAAATGTGATCAGAACTGAAACTCTTCTGTTCTGTTTTTACAAGTTATGCTATAAGAATCATGAGAGAGGGGAATGGTATGGTTTTTATATGTTTTCAATACTTTTCATTTGCTTTGGTTTTAAAAAAAGATATGTATGTAAGTATTTTGAAATAGTGCATAGGAAAAGAAAATACAGCATGGGTTTGAAATCAGTTTTCTAAATATTTTTAGAGGTGAGGGTTTGCTATTTATGCTGCTCTGAAGCAGCAAGAGCAGTTGAACACTGGATAACTGGTCACAAAAATGGTTCAGAGAACAAAAGCAGATAAAAGAGCTCTGAATAAACACTCGGGGTAGAAAGAAGCTGGCAGCCACAGCAGGCACAGCACTGCTGGGGCACCAGCCTCGCTGCTGTCGAGGGGCCTTTTCTTTTTACTTTGATGTTTTAAGTCATTATTATTTGTGTTTGATTCTTGTAAGAACATCTTGACCACTGTTCTATGTGTTCTAAAATATGAATATTTCAGAGTTAAACTATTGGTTGGCAATACTGTGAGTCTGTACCCCTTAATTTCACATTTCCTCTCTCATACCTGAGGTATGAGGATCATGTGTCTCAGAGAACCGTGTGTCCCTGTAGGCAACTAACCCAGTCCTTTATTTAAAGATTATGGTTAAGGATTTTCTGTACAAAACCGCGTTTATTGTTTGAAATCTGCATTAGTCCGCGCTCAGTTAATGTGAGACACTGTCCTTTTTATATAGTGTTTTGGAATGTCTGGTGCGCTCGTTTTAAAGAAATGACCATTCAATAAAGGCTCTTTTTCTCACGGTACGGCCCGGCGCTGCCCCCTGCGGCGGCTGTGAGGGGCCGGCCCGGGGCCGCCTCCGCCCGCCCTCAGCGCTCCCGCCGCAGTTCCCGCCTCGCCCCTCAGGGGCCGCCCCTCGTTCCTATGGCAACCGGGGCGCTGTGATTGACAGCTGCGCTGCCCAGGGCGGCTGCGGTGGGCAGCCAATCGGAGCCGTCAGAGGGCGGTGCTGAGTGTCTCGGCGCGATGGCGGCGGCGGCTCCGGCCGTGCGCTGTTCGCTATTGCAGCGCCGGCCCCTCCGCTGCGGGCCGGGTACGGGCTCGGCTCCGCTCCCTGCCCAACCCTCAGCCCCCCGCGCAGCCGCCTGCGGCCGCCTCAGGCCGTTCGGCTCCGCGCCTGGGAGCGTCCACGGGTGAGCAGACGGCGGCGGAGCTCGCGTCACCTTTGTCTCTCCGACAGGTCTGCGGCCTGTGCCCGGCGCGGGGGCTTCCCTCAGGCTCTGCAGCGTGCGGGTG
This sequence comes from Certhia americana, assembly GCA_018697195.1. Taxonomy (NCBI): domain Eukaryota; kingdom Metazoa; phylum Chordata; class Aves; order Passeriformes; family Certhiidae; genus Certhia; species Certhia americana. Next base: position 7,218,037 of record CM031870.1, read on the forward strand.
GCGCAGGAGGGCATCAACAAGCCTGTCATAGACCGCATCCTCCGCGTGGACCATGCGGGGGAATACGGGGCGAACCGCATCTATGCGGGGCAAATGGCCGTGCTGGGCAGGTCGAGCGTGGGCCCCGTCATCCAGGTGAGCGCTCATAGGAGCGATCCCCGTGGTTCTGTTTAATTGGAGCCTGATTAACAGCGCTCGATCGGAGCCTTCATGGCAAGATTATTGTCCGGTTTTTTTCTAAGCGCTTCCAAACGTGCGGGTTTATAAAGACTGGTGGGAGTACTTGGTCAGGGGGCTACCAATGCTACAGCTACTGGAGTGTTGTCCCGTTTTGTGAATGATTTTATGTTACTTATAACTATCCTCATCTGTCCTTTTTATGACGATCTGCCTTTCTGCACCATTTTTTCTCTGCAATGTTACAGTGTTGCGGTATTGTCTCAGCTGTCACACCGTGTGTGACCTGAGCTGGTTTGGGTTTTATTAGTTTTATTGGACATGTTTACGTCTTGTGGTTTTATGCTTCTCTGTGATCTGGCTCTTTTGCAGCAAATGTGGAATCAAGAAAAAGACCACCTGAAAAAGTTCAATGAGCTGATGGTTATATATAGAGTTCGACCTACTGTTTTATTGCCTTTCTGGAACATAGCAGGTTTTGTTTTAGGTGAGTTTGTATAATTACTATTATTGTTGTTTTGTGACATCTTCAGTTGTGTTAAATTATTTGTTTTGCATCAGATTTCATTGTATTCATGTGTCTGGCACCCCAATCACAGGGGCTGGAAGTGCTTTGCTTGGAAAGAAGGGTGCAATGGCTTGCACAGTGGCTGTGGAAGAGAGTATATCAGAGCACTACAACAACCAGATCCGAACTCTAATAGAAGAAGATCCAGAAAAGTACAAAGAACTATTGCAGGTATTTTAACCATGACTTAATAGTAGTTTTAACAATTGAATTATCTGATGTGAAATTATTCATTTAAAAATAATATGCTTTTACATAGTAATAGAATTTACAGTGGATCTATTTGTTTTGTTGCTTGGAATGCTGAAGTCAACAGAAACTATTAAAACAAAAGGATGCTTTTTCCTTCAGCAGTCCTAAATTGATCAAGCACCAAAATTAAAACATTTGTTGGATTATCTTCAGCATGCTTTCAGTAATGCAGTGTTTCCTTTTCAACGGGGAGAATTATGCTTTAAATTTGATGAACTTTAATTGAAAAGAAAGGGTCCAGAGGGGAAACAAAAGGAGGAAATATTGATTGCAGTAGCTGTGTTGCCCTCCTCTGAAGGCATTCAAGTTCCTTCACATGCTCCTTAATCTATAAGGCCCAGAGCTACACACAGTGCTCAAGGTGAGCTCGAGATGACCCCCTCTCCTGCCCCTCTGCCCATGCTGTGTTTGATGCACCCCAGAGTGGGGTATGCCCTCCTGGCACTGCTGCCAGCCAGCACCCTGCTCTAATGCACCTGATGTTCTAATCCTGGATGCTCTCAGAGAGTGTAAGGAGCTGATGTTTGTCAGCTCTATGAGAAAATAATTTCCCAAGCATTTGAGGTATCAAACTGGGACACATTCCTGTAAGGTGGTTGTGGGAGATTGAGCTGTTTCCACAGGCAGCATGTGAAACTGGTTCATTTCCAGCCTTGCTGGCCACCAGTGTGTTCAGTTTTGCATAGTATAATATGCAGCAAAATCTGATTATTCCAATGTACCCTATTGTTATAGAAATTGTATCAATTTTGGGGTTGTGCTGAGGTGCACCCGGGAAATACCATCCCTGAAGATAATGATATATCTCTATGAAATACATAGAGATGGCACAAAATAAAGAGAAAAATCCAGGCAGTGAATTTATTAACAGTGCCAATATGAGGAGAATTAGAGAGGGCACCCAAAGCAATGCAAACCTGTTGGGCAGGGATAGTGCCCAGGTGTCTGTAAGCACTGAGCTCTTTATTAAGCAGTCCTGGTCATCTGCAGGCATCTCAGGAGAAAAGCTTGGTTAGCTTACAGGGAAACACCCTTACTGATTAGAAAGGCAGGGACCTTTATTCATTTATTCAAATTGTCAGAATAATGTGGGGTGTGAAACCAGTCAGTGTTAAAAGTTACTATGACTAGAGGTTTTTTTGAAAAGTGAAAAAGATAGTGTTATATTAATTAAACAGCAGCTTGAACTTAAAGACTTCTTTGAGACAACTGGAAGAACTTCAGGTTAGTGGAATGCTGTAAATAATTCCCTTCTTGATGAATTGAAGGTTTAGATCTTTGAGAAGATTTTGAGGGACCCTGGCTTGCCGTGGTGCACACAATGGACAGCAGCATCTAGTTTTATGTAGTGGCTGCCTTGATTTCTCTGCAAAGTAGGCTCAGTAACTGCTCTTTTTAAAGGTAATAAAGCAATTCCGGGATGATGAGCAGGAGCACCATGACATTGGGCTTGAGCATGATGCAGAAGCTGTGAGTAGAATGTTGACTAATTGATGCTGTCAATGAGGATGTAGATGTGCTGCTCTTACCTTCCTTACTTAGAGATTGGGATGCAGTTCTTTGAGAAGCAGAAAATAAGGCTCTTGATACTTTCACAAAGATACATATAAGAATGTCCTGCATATTATAACTTTCATTCTTAAATATTAAATATTTTTGAAGATAAGACTAATAAGTGCTATCCATACAGTGCTGGGAACTGGAGGCATCTTCTTATTAGGAAGTATGAAATACTGAACTAAATTCTGTGCTCTCTTGGATACTGTGGGGAATGTGTGACTTCTATTTTCTTGGCTTACATATGTGGAGAAATGGAAATACTCTGAAAAGTTGATAAATTTTAATTTAGTTTTCTCTAGGATAGATTAGACTGCAAATATAGCTGGGGTTTTCTTTGTATGTGTGTGATTTTACTTTAATTTTTTTTAATATGCTTACTATTCCTTATCACAATCTGGTTCAAGCAAAACACTTCAGTAGATGTATTTAATCTTTTATTCTTTTTACAGACACCAGCTTACTCTGTTTTGAAGACAGCCATACAACTTGGATGCAAAACTGCAATATTTTTATCAGAAAGAATCTAGTTATATTTTCCATAATAATTTTGGCAATAAACTGTGGTATAAAAGCATGTGGAAATTGTGGAAGACTCAGCTATTTTATTCAACCTTTAAATTTTTCTGCACTAAGCACTTAATTCAGTGATGCTTTGTCACACTGAGTCCCCATTTAAAAAGTATCTTTATTAAAGTCAGTTGAGCTAAATGTGAATAAAGGTGGCAGAATTAAGTCTGTGTGAACTAAACCTTCCTATTTAGAGACTGTTCACAAGGTGGCAGCAAAATATGCATACACACGGTATATGTATACAATATTTGTGTATGGATGCACACACATGAAAATGATAAATACATTGTTGCCTTCAGATTTATAGGTACTTGGAATAAGCTGGAGCAGCTCATTTTAAAATGGTTAATACTGACAAAGAAGAACATTTTTTCTGTTTTGGGTGAGTGAAGTAATAGCAAGTATTTATTTTCAGTCCATCTTGAATAAAAATTGGTATTATAAGACCAGTTTTACTTAAAGCCTTTTGTGTTTTGAGGTGGGCTTTTTTTCAGGCGCAGGTCTGAATTCTTGCAGTAGAGTTTTACTTACTATGGTTTTCTTTGTTGTGGTGGGGATTTTTTTTGTTGTTGGTGGTGTTTTCTTGGGTTTGTTTGGTTTGTGGTTTCTTTTACCTGAGCATGTAAGGAATTGATCCCTGCCATAAAGCAGGTGGAGAGAGCAACTTGGAGCACTGTGGAATTGCCTTCAATATTCTGTTAGAGCTTTCAAGCTTATCGTACTTTGCTTCAGACAGCATTTAATTCAGGTACATCTGAGCTTGCCTTTTTTAGTAGCTCTGTTCGTGTTTTTAGGTACTAATTGGTGCATAATTTGACATTAAAGATTTCTTAAAGAGAATTATTTACCCTTTTTTTTGGTGAAGGAGCTTAGGCAGAAGGTTAAGTCTTAATATAGAAAAATTCCTGTGTGATTTTGTTATGACTGTCACTTTGTATGTTATGTAAAATTAATAGCTCTCAAACTGTTGCAAGTGTCACCTTGTTAGACCCAAACTACTAATGTTATTTACTTTGTTCAATCCAAGTAGTGTTTGGTTCTCTGTCTGTGACTGGTTTGCACACCCCCTGGAATAACTTGACTCGAAGATCTCAAAGCTAAATCACAGATTCTCAGGGACTGCATATTCAGAACATAACTCTAAGGGAGTATCATTTCACTTGCCTCAGCCCCAGACATTTGTGAGCATTGTGTGTGAAAACTCAAGTTTACTAAAGATCCATCCTATTACACTAATGTAATATCTTTCCTAATTTGACCAATTTTCTGAACAAAACTTACACCTAGCAGATTTCTTGCCTTAATTCTCTGAAGTATTCAGCATGCATGTGGAAAATTCCCAGGTAATTTGGAGGAGAGAGGAATCAGCACAAAAGAATACCTAAAGTAGTTAAGAGGGGTAACAAGTGATGCTGGAAGCCTGCACAGTGCAGTTGTGTAAGTCATGGGCTTTAATAATTGAGTAAAAGAAGGAAAAAAAAATTGCTTGATGAATAGTCCATTGTAAAGTCTTGCATACCAGGGGCAGTATGCAATGGCATCTTTTATAAGTCCATTATTGCAGGGGAGGGAGGGCGTGGTTTATTTTGACTCAAAGCTGCACACTGTACACCCATACATACAATGGTCTTGTGACATAAAGACATTTTATGTCTTTATGTCTTGTGACATAAACTGGAAACTGAGCCAGACAGTTCTTGGTCTTTTAGCCATTACATCAGGATTGAAAGCTGGACAAGGCATCTGTGGCACGGCATTCCTAGAGAGCTAGTATTCAGCTGATGCCTTATTTTCTCCAAGGCTGTGGTTGCAGAGATTCTCTGAAGATGTCTATGGTGGTGTTCAGCAGGGGTGGAATTGGCTTGTGACAGAGAGACATGCTCATATGATTGTCCAAGATGTGGGTGGCCCCTGAGACCATCACACACTGTTCACTTGGGGCAAGAGCTTTTAAGAGACCAGTCTCACATTGAATGTGTTCCATTTGGCCAAGGGCTGGGAACATCAAATATCAAGAAATTGCCATGTGAGGCCTGTGTTTGGTCATATCTGCTGTAACTGAAAGTGCTCATAGAGAGTTCTTTGTCCTCAGCAGCTGAACACATCCTGCATATTTGAGAAGGGTGTCAGGCAGTAACACTGTCTCCAGCTGCAAGCATGAAATGTGAACTGAGATCAAATCTGCTTTATGCTCCTGAGCAGGATTTGTTCATTCTTCAATGGAACAGCAGATTTCTACCCGTCCATTAAAGTGTGGGTGGGCTGTTCTGCCAATTCCAAAGCTTGTGCATTTTCCTGCTCACTGGCAGTTTACTATTTATTTTTTTTGTTGTTGTTTTACATAGGAAATGGAGTTGCTTTTCATTTTTCTCATGGAAAAGGGACTTCTTGTTTAAAAACCTGTTTCAGATTCTGAAAGACTAAAAAAAGTTGTAAAAGGTTACAAAAGAACAAGAGGTGCTTAGTGCTGTACAATTCTATTGTAAAGCTGCTGCAAAGCTATAGTTACTTTTTTATGTTGAGGCAGAACTAAGCTGAGTTACCAGCCATCCCAGCAGGGGTTAATGGCAGGCAGAGGCCAAAGTTTATAGCTTATACTAGTCTGTTATCATAGTGAACCTCAATGTACTCTGAGCATGTTGATAGAGGAAGGGGAGCTTGGATCAGAGAAAGGCTGTGGAAGGCTGCATTTTCAGAACAGGGAGTAGGGAAGATGACAGGGTCTTCACTGTGCCTTTGAGTTTCCTGGCTTCCTTGTAAATGATATAATACACACATAACTTGGGTTTTATAATATGCAGTGGGATGAAATCCTTCCCCTCACAGTAATGAGGTCTTTTGTAGCTCTTGTGATAAGCTGGGGCTTGGTCCCAATTTTCTCATGCAGAAGCAGTTGTATTTCTCAGTGAGGAGGAGCAGCAGATACCCATCTGTGTGTGTGCAGGGCCATAGGGCTGTTACCTGCTCTTTGAGCAGCATCTCACTTCTTACTGGTTTCTTCTGCAGTCACTGCTGGAGATGACCTGGCTCCTATTCTCCAAAGCTGCTCTGAGTCAGAGATAAAGGTGCTTGGAGAGGAGTGATGGGTTGTGCACTCCCTGTGCTGAGCACTGGGGCTGTTTCTGGAGCAGGATCTCTGCACTGTCTGTGGACACTGCAGAAGGCATGTGTGATGCCTTAGACGTGCAGCTCTGGCTGTGCCAGGACACATTTCAGCAGCAGCCAGGCAGAAATTAAATCCCCGTTGCTGGGATTAACGGGTATTGTGTATTCCTGACACAAGCTGAACAGACTTTTGTCAAGGGCATGTAGTGATAGGGCAAGGGTTTATGACTTTATGTTGATAAGAGGGCAGGTTTCCATTAGATAGAAGAAAGAAATTCTTCTCTGTGAAGGTGGTGAGGCCCTGGCATAGGTTTCCACAGAAGCTGTGGCTTCCCCATCCCTGGGAATGTGCAAGGCCATGGTGGATGGGGCTAATGGAAGGTGTCCCTGCCCATAGCAGAGGGTGGTGGAATGAGGTGAACTTGAAGGTCCATTCCAACCCACTCTATGATTCTGTGATTTATGATGCAAATTATGTAAAACGAGACTCATAGGACTGTTGGCAGAGAGCTAAATCATTGTCTGAGTTGGGCTTAATTTTTGTCTGGATTTAATCTGTGTGGCTCACTTGAGCACACAGAGCTTGTGATTGGCTGAGAATGTGCCATTCAGTTCCTGTAGTGGGCATGACATGGATTGCAGATCTCTTTTTGTTCTTAGTATTACAGGAGTTATTTAATCTATACACGTCTGTCTTGTAACTTTACTTTAGGGATGATGTAATTTCAAATGGCAGTCATTTTTTGTCACTATTTGTGGCACATCACTTGCATTGAGTTCTGCACATATTTTTTAGCTTGGGAGGCTTAAAGGGCTAAGGCAAAAATACTGGCCAATTTTAAGGAGGAATGTGTATTATAAGGGAGGAGATTTTTTAAAGATACTACCATTCTTCTATTCGTTACTTCAGTTTCGTTGTGTCTGACATGAAAAATCTGAATGGATTTAGAATGACAGCAGCTTTGCAGTTGTACTTCCAGAGTGGCAGAACATAGCTTGTGTTGGAGAACACTTGCTGAGACTCTTTTTTAGAATTGTCTGGCTAATCTAATGTTGAGTAAACATATTAACAGTTCAGGTTCAGTGGGTAGTGTATTTCTAAAAGCTTAACTGTATTAGAATGAAAATTCCAGTTGTTGTTGTTGTTAGGTGCTTTCAATAAATGGAGCCTCCTGCTCACTTCAGGTGTTTTTGAGAAGTACCACCTTATGCTACAGTTTTGCAGAGCAGGGGGTGGTACCTCTGTGTCCAGAAATGCAGCTTATGGTAGCAGTAGTGTTTTCTTGTATAAGGATGCAGATTAATATGCCTATACTGATGTCTTTTAAAATGGGGGTTTTTTTGTTCTCAAGGTCTTTGTCTCACAAACTCTGGCACTGCCTTTACTCGTGCTTGTTCTTAGCTGGAATTAAGTGATGTTCTGATGGACAGGAGTCATGCAGTGTTATTTGCAAAGGAGCTCTGGAGGTCATGGTCATCTTGTCCAACCTCCTGCTGGAAGCAGGACTGCAGCCAGCACTAAAGCAGGTCAGCCATGATTTTTTCCAGACAGATGATGAAAACCTCCAAGGATAGAAATTTCACAGCCTCTATGGGCAGCCTGGTCTGGTCCTGCACTACCATACCAGTGGCACTTTTTTTCTGATACCTATCCTGAACCTTCCAAGACTGTCAGTGCTGCTGCTTGTTGTGTCATATAGCATCATGGAGAAGAGTCTGCCTCCACTATCTTGGTGAATACCTGCTGAGTAGTTTCAGGCAACTAACAGATCATTCAGATTAGCTGTCCTTGCAATGCCTTGTTCTGAACTGGCACAGAGGGAAAGAAGGGATACATCTAATGACCACCTTGACAGTCTCATTGTTTGCTGAAGACTTCAGGTTTCATATGTCTTCTTTCCTTGCAGGTATTTTCCACCCAACTGTTTAAATGTCGGTGATCTGTTTTTCAGTGATACTTGTGCCTAGGACAGATGGATTTATTGATTCTATGGTACAGGTGAAACAAGTGTATTGATTTTATGCTACATGTGTAGCCCAAGATATTAATGAAAGCAAGTTATACATATAGTGGGTATTTTTCATATTTAAAGTACCTTTTCTGGAGTGTAATAAGAAAGATTATTTCTGCACTAAAAGTGCTTTTTTCTCTGTGGCTTCTGGCCTGGCCTATCCAGGTCAGAGCAGAGGCAGCAGTAGGTGAGGGGGATTTGAATTTTCTTGCAGTTCATTTTGAAGACAAGCTCTGCCAGCAGTGTTTTAGCAAGCTGTCAAGAATTTATCCCAAGCATATGGCTTGAGGGCACCTGTATAGTCAGAGGCTGCTAACTGTATGTAAATGGATAGAACATTTAATGGAGTGAAAACCCTTTGCTTATAGGTGCAGACAGATGTGCAGTGTCAAGGCAGATGATTCAGTCCTGTTGATCTTTGTTGCTATCTCTGCATTAAAGTGAGCTTCCTTTTTAAGCAGTAGCCTATGTCTAATATAGGGTTGTGTTTCTTCTTGCAGATGATAGATTGTTTCCTCCCTCCTGTGGGGCGCAGCCATGCTCCTACCAGGTCTGTGGCAGAAGTACACTTTGTGGCAGAAATACAGTTTGAGATGAGCTAAATCTTCCTTATGGTTGTATTATTGTCCTAACCATACTGTACTCCTGGCATGTAAAAATATGCTGACCTTGCTTCTTCTAAGTTGGATTTTATCCAGCAAAAGAACAGCAGCAGGATTTAAAATCACTGATGAGATTATTCTGCAATTGCAGCTTAATGGCTTGATTCCACCCCTGACCTGGAAAGGTAACTGCTAGTGACAGATGAGGAGCTGTCTTCCATATCTCATTTTGTCAGCGCTCATTGTTCTGACTTTGGCAGGAAAAATGCTGTTTACTTGAATACTTCAAACATGGTCAAAAGAACACCTTAGACGTGGTTGAAATGTGATTTTTTTTAATTAATAACTGTCCACTTTTCAATTCCTCCTACTTAAATATCGCAGCAGTACTTGCTAAACAGAAATAATTATGTCTCAATTTTAAGTGACACAAGTGCTATTGTTTACACAAAATGTGAGAATCTTGTAAGACGTGGGGCATATGCTTAGAGGGATAATGCATGAGAATCAGTTCTGCCTCCTCAGGGAGCCAAGTCTTGCAGAGGAAGATGACAGATACATCTGTTTATATACTGACTCTAGAGCTGGCTGTGTTTGCTTATCATTTGTCATAAATGCAGAGACTTGCAGCACAGAGTACTAGTTCAGCATAAGCTGGAACATACGGTCCTCTCCAGCAGATGTGCCACGAATTCCAGTGCTCACTGGATGTTTCAGGCTAATGACTAGCAAGAGGATTTATCGTGGTAAGCTGGTATGGGTATTCTTGAAGTTTTCCTGTGGATTGCTGCTCCATTTGGGATTTTTCCATGGATAGGGCAGAAAAAGTATGGCCTGGTTTTCACCATGTATTGCTGGCAGTTCATAGCTGCTGAAGCAGCTACCTGGACTCATCTGATACATTGCTTGGATATGATATTGCAAACTCCTACAATAAAAATACTTATACAAAGCGACTGCTTTGGAGCGACCTGATAGTTCATTCTTGCTTTCCAACTCACTCATCATTCTCCACAGATTTTTTATTCAAACAGAAGTAACTCACCAGACCCAGTGGTGAAAACCCTGTGTGTTGTTTTCCGTGACTTTCCAACTAACAAGAAAATTTATGGTTATATTTTTCCCTCTTTTTATCTTCCTACACTTACAAAAATACACGTGATACTGTTACAGCCTTTGCTTTTAGATGATGTGTCATGACACACTCCATGTGTCATCTTGTACTGACCTGTAGTGAGTTAGGAATAATCAGCAAAACTCGTAATGCATTTGTCTTTCTGATTTACTAAAAAAACCTCGAAAAGCCTAACTCCAAACAGCCTTATTATCACAGGCAAGAGAAACTAATAGAACAAATTACACACATGACCATTGTGTGTTAAGAAAACTGCATGAAACCAAGAGAAGAAGTTTGCAGAGGAGATTTCCTAGAGAATATTCATCCACATTGTAAAACCGATGATAAATTTTCCTGCATCTGGCAATTATTATGCCACACTCTGCTCTTACTCAATGTTCACCCTGTTCATCTTAGGCAACACTTACTCATTCCTGAGTTCTCTCACATACCAAGTGTTCTGGGGTGACGCTGTAAGGTTTGTATCCCCAATCGTCTGTTCTGTTTGGGCTGGAGATGTTCTTCAAGACTGGCTCAGGGAAGTTTTGTTTTGGTTTTGTTATCAATGTGCGGATAATAGTTGGAGAGACACAGACACAGGGTGCTGCTTTTGCTGCGACTTTTGCTGCTGCTTGCCACCTTGCTTGCTTGCTTGTTTGCTTGCTCTTTCTTCTGCTTAGCTCTTTAGTTAGTTTAGCTAGACAGTCCAAGATTCCTCCAGACTGCTTTCCTTTCCCTCTCTCCTTTCATGGAATCATTCAAGCCTGCTCTGGACTGGGACCTGTGAAACACCAAGAGTCTGCACTCTGTGTCCTGCAGCAGTCTGCACAGTGCTGGAGAGATCAACAACAGAGCGACCACTCCCCAAAGAGAGACTTTCTGAATTTGTTATCTTGTGAGAACGGTGATTGTTCATCTTGTGTGTTGGGGGGTGCTCTGTCTGTTAAATAAACAGATTCTTTCCATTTCTCTCCGAGGAATCCTTCCCAAACCAGTGGGCGTGGGGAGGGGCTGTGGGGGTTTGCTCTCTGAAGGGGCCCCTTGGGGAGTTTCTCCCCAAACTTGCCCTGAACCAGGACACCAAGATACAAATCTGCTTCTCATACAAACAATCAATGATCTGAAATTGCTGCAGCACACCAGCACGGACTTGATTCAGTATCTGGTTTTGTTTGCTTTCTTTTGTTTGTTGTTAGGGAGAAGGAATCCAAAGTGGATCAAATTCTATTTGATCTCTGGAGCTGCACCCATGCCCCTACTTACCACCCCTATGTTTAGACTTGCATGCTCTGAGGTTTCAGAAATCATAGCCACTACCCACCCACCTGTATTTGCCTTAAATCAAACTTCTTAAATGAATTTTAGGTGTTTCATTTTTCTTCTCATTCTTGGACATAAGTTGGGTCTGATTTTTCTGTAGGTTTTCCTTGGCTTCTAAATAATTTTACAAGGTGTTGCTTATTTGAATCACATGGTCATTGGCAAGGGGCAGCTATGCCCCTCACCCAGCAATGCCATGCTTCAGAGAGCCACACACACAACCAAAGCCTGCTCCAAGGGTAACAAATTACAAGTGGAAACATTATCATGGCAATTGACTGTCATTATTGATGGGTTGGTGGAAGTTTCTGTGCAAATACATAGCAGTGTGTGCTTCTTTGTCATATTGCTCTGCTGACTCAAATAGTGGGCAATGTGCCTTTCACTCAGAGCCTGCTCACAGAGGTAAGCACTGCTGTAGCCTGAGCCACGTTTGGGGTGGATTCAACTGCACCTGGAGAGCTGACAAGGGGACAGGTGGTGGCTGGAACACACTGTAGTTGGAGCCATTTATGTTTAGGAGGGCTGGAAAACCCTTTTACTGGCCCCATCTTCAGGTCTACTGGGGGCTCTCCACTGCCTCCTGTAGCATGCAGAGAGCACACAGGTGTATTTAAGTCTGTCCTGGGCTCAGGGTGCCTTCCAGCCCTTCTTGGTGAGCTGGTGACAAAGGGTGAGCTTGCACTACTTAGCAGGAGCTGGGTTTCCCTGGAACAGAGGAGTAATGGTTTCATGGTGTCCCAATGACCTGCAAGCATGGATGGAGGCCAGGAGAGGACATCCTGTCTGCCACTGGGCTTCCACTTAGCAGGCCACTGTATGTTCAGGTATGTTCTGAGTTTGCTGCTTTGCCTTTTGCTGATGGATGAAGACAGGCAAAACTATGTTATGCGTGTTTCTACTCCCTGTCTTTGATCAATGGCGAGGTTGTAAATGGACTTGTTGCCCGGCTATTTTGGGACATACCTATTTTTTGTAATATTCATTTACTTGGGGAGTTAAATCAAGGGAAATAAATTCAATTAAACACTTGATCACCATGAATAATTAATTGTCCTCTAATATATTTAGGAGTGATATTTAAAATATATTTATTTGGCTTATAATTCATAAACCTGTCAAAAAAATTGATCTAGAAAGAGGGTTTATTATTTATTCCAGAGCCAAATGCTAAAGTGCTGAAATTGTGGGAACTGAAATCTTTTAGCAAGTTCAGATGCATCCCTTAGTATTTCATACTTCTTAAATGACTAAAAAATCTTCCCACAGAGATGAGCAATTGAAACTCCCCTCAGAGCAGATCCCAGAAAAGCTGTAACCACAGCAGAGCACAAGGTATGAACATTTCAAGTGTATAACTTCCAATATCAAAGTGCTCTTGGAAAGAGCTTGAAATTCGTGCAGCCTGAGGCAGCTCTCCCCAAGCCTCTGTCATCTTTCATGCTGTGGCAGCAGGCAGAGCAGAGAGATGGAGGAGGGAAAACACATTAATATGAGGACAGTGTTGTGTCATTTAAAGAGATGCAATCTGAGCATAAGCTTGGTTTTGGGTAGGTGTTTTTCAGTCCATGCTCTTCATTCTTTGCCCACCACAGATATCCCTTTTCTGTGCCACCCTGGGGATCAGAAAATTATTGCAGGGGTGGTTGGCAAGTCTGTGCTATGCAGCACCACATCCACAGTCTCTAAAGAGGGATGCTGCAATGGGCTCAAGTCTTTTACTGCTCCATGCTTTCTTTAATATTTGTGTCCTTCGTTGCAAGCATATTCTTTTCCATTCAGCTGTAAAGATCCCATGGCCACTGGTGACCCTCTGGGTAGGGAAGGGGCTGGTTCTGGCACTGCAACATGAACCCAATGCTGATGAGATGTTTGTAAAGCCCGCAGTGAGGGATCCACTCCCTTGCACTGGTAGGACTCCAGCCAGGTCATGGATGTGTCTGTTCACACAAATGCTGAGATGAGAAAAGTGAACCTTTTGCATTCACCATTCTCCTCCCCCATTTGCAGGTATTACTTTAGGGATAGCAAAGGGAACAGAAGACAGAATGTGTTCTGGAAGTAAAGAAATAACATTCAAACATGAATCAGCTTGTTGTAAAGGCAGTTTGTTCTTCCCTTCCTCAGTCTCCCTTAGGGGAGCCTGGGCCATTCCTGTTGTTTCAGTGGGTTTGCTTTGCATTTATATCTATGTGAGAAACTTGCATTTTACAGTTCCAGAGAGTAAATGTGATGCCTTATGTAGCATAAATTTTTTAAAAATTAATGTAATTTGAAATAAGTAGAACATGAAAGATGCTCCCACCTCTGTTCAAGTGGTTGATGCTGTAATAATGAAACCTATGACACCAGATGTAAAAATAGCTGTCATTAAATGAGTTCATCTGAATAGCCTTAAAGATAGGAATATGCTGCTCTTGCTGCCTTGCAAATTAAATAATTGTGTTGCTTTGCATTGATCTGTGGAAAGTTTAATCTTAGTTAAAGGGATGCAGCCTGAGAAATCACTGTGGAGAGATGTCGGGAAAAGATCAAATTTAGTCCTCCTGGTGAGATTTCAGGCTCCATCATTGTAATGCTCATCCTCTCACAGGGCAGCCAAGCATGTAAAGAATTTACTTCGTACCAGGAAGATTACATGACTGAGGCTAATTTTTAGCTATGATTTCAACAACTGCATGTGCAGACATCTCCTAGACCAGGCAGTGTGCTGCAAGGTTTTAATTTCAACTGATGCTGAGCAGTGCTAGCAGCATCCCCTCAACATCTTTCTACCCAAATCAGGTGGGCCAAAGCAGTGCACAGGACACTGCCTTGTGTGGGCTGCTGTCACTGGGGTGGTGTTTCTTGATGGAGATAATCCATCTGGGGATTGCTGCCAGGCTCTATGTGTGGGTTTGGGTGTGGTGTGAAACCTCCCTGAGCTCAAGGACCTCTGCTCCTATCCCTCTGGGAATGCAGTGAGAAAGTGCTGGCTTGGGTCCTTTGATAGTTTGGGGTTGCTTTGCCTTCCTTGTGGGTCACTTTCCTCTTAAGCCATTAGCTTTTTCTCTCTCTGTCCTTGGCAGGATGAAGTAAGGGTCTAGGACAGGACTTCTTAAAGTTACCACTGCCCTCCAGCCCTGCACAACAGGTGCTGTGAGCCAGAGCTTCAGCTTTTCCCAGCCTAATTGTTGAGTGCTGATAAGCCAGTTTCTCCAGACAGATCCTCCCTCACTCAGGATTCCTTCCATGCTGTATTTTCCCTCCTTTTCCCTGGGTGGGTGATCCAACTCAGGCTCATCAGGAGAGTGACAGCTGAGCCAGGATCATCTCATTATTTGGAGCTGTAAGCCGATGACAAAGCTTGTTCCCTGTTGTGTGCTTCCCTTTGATTCTGTGAGCTGTATCTCATCACCTTATGCCTAAACTTCATCTTTGTAGCTTGCTGCTGCAGGGTATTTGTCAGGCACAAAACCCCTTCTCTAACTTCGAGGCAAGCTTAGGGGTACATAAACCCAAAGCAGGAAGACCCAGTAATGGAAGTCACTGGAGAGGACTGGGGCAGCTGCTGCCACTTTGCTGCTCTTTGAAAGACATCAGTGACACTGACACAGCCCTGCTGAAACAAACACAGAACTATGGGACAAGCCCCACGTTTCTTCTCTAGCTCCCTTGCACTGGTTGTGAAAAGCAGAAATGGCACAACAACCCCAAACTGATAAAATGAAACTGTTACAATCCTAATTTAAAATACTGTGCTTTAATCAGTAAAGAAGGGCTCAGCTATGTGATCACTTTTTATTAGTTAAGCAAGTTACAGTACTAATACTCATTTCAGTGGCTTACCATTAATTAAGCTAAACTATTTCAGTCAATGATTAAATTACATTTGAACACACACAAATGTGTCCAAAGTTAAACAGATCAGTATTATTATGTGTTTTTGTTAAACTATTTTAACACAAGCACATGCAAGGTTTTGCTCTATCTGATACTTTTTAAACCTAGGGATTCCATAGTGGGGATCCTCAGACCTACAACATCTGCTGAGCCCTGGGGGTGGCAGGGAAAGGGAAGGGTTGAGGTCCTGTCCTTCCTGCATGGAAGGTGACACACTGGGGCCTTGTCACCAGTGCAGGGTGTTCACCTCCTCTGCTGCCCTGGGGGAGTTAGCAGGGCTTGTTGGCTGAAGTGTTTAGATACAGCACTGGAAGCTATGACTGTTGTCATTCAAATGTGGAATACATTAAAAACTGAGCTTTGAAGAGCAAGTGCAAGACTTACAGTTTTCAAGTTTCCATTTTCATGTAAGTTTTCAAGTTTCCATTTTCAATGTAAGAAACATTCCCCATTACTGCTGATAACCCTTCTGTATGACGGTTGTGTACTTGCACTCCTTGCTGAAAGATGTTTCCTTTTCATGATGCTGTAGTTGGAATTCTTCACAGCTTAAGCCACTTCAGCTTCATGGAAACCACGGGACAGCAGAGTGCCTCACTCACACCTCATCAGACAGAACTCAGTGTGCCAACGACACTGATGCACATGGGCTGGGGATTTCATTCCTGGTTCATTGCTTAGCTGGCAACACATAGGCATGTCTTCCTGAATGCCACAGAATAGGTACATATAAATGCCCTGCTCAAGTTTCTATGCAAAAAAGTAAGCTGTGAGGGTTTACAAATGATACGGGATAAGCAGGAAATGAACCAGCTGATGCTGCTTCTGATCACCAGCATGGAGCCAGGGTATTTCTGTTTGTGATAATGACAGGCTTGGACAAGAGATTGTTGTATGAATTACTCAGGAAACCATCCTTCTACAGAAAGGAAATCCTGTATTGGGCTCTGTGTGGTTTACAGCAATCTGGTCTGCTTGCAGGCTCTCAGATTAAGAAGTGCTACACCCTGCTGATAGTAAGCAAACAAACTGGCAGAGGTGGCAAGCACATCTGACTTAGTAAACAGAAAATATTTTAAGAGAGAACATGTAACAACACCTCTACTCCCCAAACTCCTTCATGTCCATGTACTGCTCTAGAGGTTTGGCTCCCTCAGCTGATTGTGGTCGCAAGACACCCTCTCCTGTTTTCCCATTCCCTGCTGCTGTGACTGGCAGAGATTCGTTAGTCCACAATAAAAAATGGATTTATGTCTACCTGATGCTGTTGGTTTGTATTGTAGCTAATAGTATCCCATAAAATCTGGGAGTCAGAGGAATGGCAGGTTTATTTTGATCATGGCATCTCCTTGGCTGGACCATCCAGTGGGCTGTGGGAGAGATGTGCTGGTAGCTTTGCTTTCAGAGGAAATAATTAGAAGAGTAATTACTGGACCATAAAGCCAAGTGACTGATCATTCAGACTTGTATTTTTTTGCAATCGATTATTGTACTTTTCTGCTATAGACTGTTTAATAGTGCATTATGAGAAGTTGGAGATATAACCCACTTGCTGCAGAAAAGCAGCTGTACAGCACTGGTACAGGAAGGGATCCCCAGAACCTCCCTCCTGCACCTGCAGATACCTGCAGATACCTCCTGCACAGGGCAGATCCTGACCTGGGATAGCTGGGAGGAAATCTCAGGCTTGTGTTTCAGGTAGATCAGAAAAGAATCAGACAAATATCATCACCTGTTCATGCTTTCTGTCTTTCCACCACTTCCTTCTATCTCCTCAGGTGGTGTGCTCTGCCTACATCTGTGAAAGTGGCTGCTGTACTGCAGCATGAACAGACCAGTCACACAGATGTATGAAATGCTGCCAGCTGTGGAGAAACTTTAATGGATGCTCTGACCCACTGCTTTCTTTTGCCTCTGCAAATCTCCCTCAGAGCTATCATGAGCTATTTTTAGCTCAACTTGTTTAAGAATGACATTATTCCTTATTTAGTGAGCAGGATATCCTGTATATGAGACATTCTGGAGTGAGGGTTTAGATAACATCGATTTAAACAATGGGTGATTGTAACAATGGTATTAAAAACTGATGTCATGAATTCTCTCTGGTCACAATTTTGAGGTCATGTTTATTAGTGTTATTATTTTTCTTGAGTATTGTTTTTTTTTTTTTTTTAATTTTTCTTGAGTATGCAATTTTCATTAAAAACTTCATAAAGCTGAGCACCTCTGGGACATTTCCCACCTCTGAGGTACTCAGCATTTTTCCCAGAGACTCACCCTGTGCTCAGGGAGTCATGAAGCAGCCAAGGTCCCAGAAAACAGGCCACTAGCCATCTTTTATCAACCCAAGGCTCTACAGATTTCATCTTGCCTCTGGCTGAGGAGGAGAAAAAGGACCAGCTAGTAAATTAAACAGCAGTGGTAAAAAATCAGTGCTGTGGATTCATTCTGGGTCTGGTGTTAAAGTCACACTATTAACATTCAACCTGTTACTCTGCAGCCTGAGAGTCTGGGTGTGTAGAAGCACACGCTGAGCCTGTGTTTGCACTGCCAGGCTTGGTGTGGCTGGTCACACACTCTCAACCAGCTGGCCCCTGGGCCTGTGCCACTGGCTGGGGTGACATCTGCATTTCCTCCAGTCCGTAGGGCCCACGGCTGGCTGGGAAGCTGTGGCATTGCCCTGTGCAGAAGTCCCAGCAGGAAAACTGCTGTGCTGGTGAGCTCTAGGTCCCCCTGTGGGCAGCAGGCATGAAGGGCTGTGCCAGGTCCTGCAGATGTAGCTGTCTGTCTCCTAAGCATGTCGGTGCAGCTAATCAAATCAACCCTGCATGAAAAGAGAGTGCAGTCTGTCTTGAAAAATCAGTGTGCCTGGAACAAGGCCCGAAGGCATGTGAAACATGCTGAGCTTGAGGGTGAAAAAGAAACACAGGCTAGTAAAAATTGAATGTATGAGCCAAGGGTTCACAGAGTTCAACAATATTTTCCAACAAAACATCTTGAAGGATTGGTTTAATACCAGCACAGCTGTGCTATTTAAACAGCTTGGAGTTTAGGGGCTGCAGGACAAAGTGAATTGATGGGTCACAGGCAATAAGCAGAACAATGAATGTTTTTGTCCCCTCATTCAGCCTTGTGAAGAAATACAGGAAAACATGAAACAAGGAGTAGGAAAGAAAGATGCTTTTCACTTCCTGAGTTTTCTTTGCAAGATATGGCTGTTGTGGGATAGATAATATTTCTGAGTAGCAAGGCTATGGACTTAGCTGGTTAGAGCTGTCAGAAAACATGCTTTCAGTTGTAGGGCATGGAATGTTTTCCTGGCTGAGATGTTATAAAATTGCCTGCAGTTTCTTTTCTTTACATCTGCTTTAATTTTAATTTTAAAAATCCCCAATCTCTTGGTTGTAACTCCAAGGGTCAGAGTTGGAGTGATTAGGACTTCTCGTTGTATCTCTCAAGTGTACTCTTGACACACCCTAGTTTGGTTGCCTGTGAATTAATTCAGGCTGCTTGACCTTGGTTACCTAGTTTGACTTTGTGCGCAGCATCTTGGCAATGCAACATATGCTAGTTCCTGTCAGGTACGATTTTTATGTACCTAAATGTTGGAAAGGAAGAAATCCTACACCTAAGGTCATATTTTGTTTTGTATAAACACAAATTACATAACCAAACATTTGTATGGCATTGCTCTTGATTCTCTGACCCATTCCTTGTTACAGCATTTGCAGCTTGCTGGGTTCAGTCTCTTGTGTTCAAGCACCACCTTTCACCTTCGTGGAACCACCCATGCCACCATGCAGATGCAGCAGCAGGAACTTTATCACCCAAAATTAAACCAGAATGCTGGTTTAAAAAATTAAAGCAGAATGCTAACATAGATGGTCCTTAAACTTCAGCAAACAGCTTCAAAACTCTGTAAATATTTATTAAGCAAGCAGAAGTTGAGGATGATGACCCTGTCCCCATCAATATTTGAGACAGTTTAATGTACTCCCAGCAAACTACGTGTTTAAAAAAATTATCTCAAGTATCTGAGTAGATTTAATCCCCAGGGTTATTTCTTCCCTCTTAATTTGTTAATTATTTGGGCGCAAGGTAAGAAACCCAAGGCTTTTGAATGATTCTATGACTGCGGGCAGCTGTTAGTATACAACAGCAGCCCGTACACACCCTGGTGTGCTGGCACTGATGGCTTTGCTGCACCTTTGGCACCGAGACGCTTAGGCAGAGCTGGGAACGGGAGGGACTCCCCTGCAGTGGGACAGGCCTGTAACACTTATTTGAGGAAAAACATGCAACGTGGAGCTTGTGACACGGCACCGCAGCCCGGGCAGGAGTGCTCCCCCTGACACCGCCGTCTCCTCATGTGGGGGTACAGAAACTCGCAGTTTCACACCACAAACACGCTGCAGGGTGCTGTTGGCAGTGAGGGGGGCACGGAACCCGACTCTGGCTCCTCTTTCGGCACAGGCAGGGCTGCGGGGGGCTGCGCCCGGGCCGGGGCAACCGCGGCTCTGCCTCTCAGGGCGGGAAGGCGAGAGATTCGGAAAGCGGGAGGCGGCGAAATCGGGAAACCGCGACCTCGCGGGCGGCGCCGCTCCCCGCCCGGGGCCGGGCCCCGTCGGACAACGCCCCCGGCCCTCGGGCCGGCGCCCGCGGCATTTCCTCTGAGCTCAGCCGGTGGCTGACGCGGGGCCGCGTCCCTCGGAAGAGGAAGCCGGCAGCGGAGCGGAGCGGCGGCCGGGGCAGGCAGGGGCGCGGCGGGACGAGGGGCAGCGGCGCGGCCCGCGCTGGGGGCGGCCGGGGCGGCAGAAGAGGGGGCCGGCGGGGGCGGGCGCTCTCTGCCCGCGGGGCTGGGCGGTGGCTCCCCCCGCGGCCCGAGCCCCCGCCGCGCCCTGCCCGTCACCCCCCTCCGTGTGCGGGGCTTCTGGCCGCTGCTGACCGTGCTCTGCACCGCGCTCCTCTGTTTCTACCAGGCGCTACGCGGCAGCGCTGCCGGCGAGGGCGCGGGGGGCCCAGAGGACGCGGAGGCGGCGGGGTCCGGGGTGCCGCTGCTGAAGGGCTCGGCACTGCTGCTGCTGCTCGGCTGCCTGCTCGCCCGCTGCTGTGGTGCGGCGGGCGGCGGCGCCCGGCGCGGCGGGGCTCAGTGGGCGGCGGGGGAGCGGCGCGGAGCACTTGAGCGGTTCCACGCGCGGCAGCTGCGGGTGTCGCCCCATGTGCTGGGGCACAGCAAGGCGCACGTGGGGCGGGTGGTGGCCGAGCTGGTGCGCGCCGCCAAGGCGCAGGGGCTGCAGCCCGGCCCGCTGGCTCTCAGCCTGCGCGGGGACTTCGTGCGCATCGGAAGCGCCTACGAGCAGCACAAGGTGCGCAGCCCCGACTGCTTCGACATCCTGGTGCCCCTGCGGCTGCCGCCGCACCTGGAGCCCCAGCCGCGCTGTGCTGACGGGCTGGGGCCATGCGGCGCCTTCGTCTGCGGCCTGCGGGCGAGGGACGGCTGGACACGACGTTGCCGGCCCTTTGCCGAGGGCTTCTGCGTGGAGCTGCAGGGCCGCAGCCACCTCTCCTCGGGGCTGGTGCTGCGCTGGTTCCAGGGCCATCTGCAGCGGTGCCTGGGCGCCGTGCGGTATCGGCTGCAGGAGCGGTGCCGGGTGAGCCTTTCGGCGTGCCCCGGGCACCCGCCCACGCTGCACATCCTGCCCTGCTCCGACTACGTCTGCTGCCACATCTCCATGGCCGTGCGCCTCATCCCAGCCATCCCTCTCGGCGACGCGCTCTACCTCACGGCCCTGCCGCCCGAGGGCCCCCGCGGCTCTCTGGCCCCCGAGGCGCTCTGGGGCCTCAACGCGTCGCGGCACGAGCAGCGGCTGCTGGGCTGGCTGAAGGAGCAGGCCCCGGCCGCCTCCTGCCACCTCAAGTGCCTGCAGATCCTCAAGGGCCTGCGGGACCTCCGCAGCCACGGCCTGGAGGAGCCCTTCTGCTCCCAGTGGGGCCGAGTGCTCTCCTCCTACGTGTTGAAGACGGCTCTCTTTTCCCTGCTGCTGCAGGGGCCATTGGAGGCCTGGGGTGAGCGGTTCCTGGTGGAGCGGCTGGAGGACCTGGTGCTGTACCTTCGGGACTGCCTGCGCAAGCAGGTGCTGTTGGATTTCTTCCTGGGCAACACCAGCATCCCCGAGGCCATGGCACTGCCCCGGTTCCTCAAGGAAGCAGCCCCCGTGAACTTGCTGTCTGCCTTCGATGGGCCCACGCTGGACCTGGTAGCCTTCCAGCTGATCAGCACCTGGATCCAGGCCCCGCACATCATCAGGATGTACAGCAGTCCCCGGTACTTGCGCCCAGTGCCCACCCTGTGCCGACACATCGCTGAGGCCAAGCAGGAGCCGCCGGGAGAGTGAGCTGGTGGCTGGGAGAGCTGCTGTCAGCCAGGGACTCTGCTGGGGAATTGCACACTCCCAGCTTGCTGGTGCTTCGAGAGCCTGCATCTGCCTGAGGATGGTGGGACTGATGCAATGTGTTTCTGTGGTTTTGTTCCTGACCTGAGAAGACCTGGCCAAGACGTACTGAAATTGTAATTCTCATTCTCATTGGTTGTATGTGGGAAAATTTTGACATTTCTGGGGCCTTAGTTGTCAGATATTGCCTTCAGTCAACAGCTTGCAAACTAAAAGGCTCAAACTGACATTTTACGAAATTCATGTTAACTTTTTGTCTTAGTGGCAAAATAGAGCTTTTTCTGAGATTTTATGATGCAAATCCATGTGGGATTTAAAAATCTTCTAAGTGCAAACAGCCTGCCCCATCCATCAATGTACCAAGATGTTCTTAAAATGTGATAAGCACTAGAGCATGGGTATGGATCACAGTTTGAAATGCTCAGTGCCGTGCTTTAAATTTCCTAGTTAAACAGAAATGTAACACATGTAAACTTGAGGGAAGAAGTGAAACTGCGGTGATAACAGGATGAAGAACCTAGTTTCACATTTGTGTTAAGTGAAGTTTATACTGGATTGAAATGCAGATAGAAGGAAACAAATAGCACTTTATTTTCACAAAGGCGTTATTTTTTTGATAATTGGCTGCACTAAATATTGCTATTGAGGAGGCATTAGTATTTTGTTAGAGGAGTGGTATTTGAATTATCCCAAGGAAAACCTTTTAAAGAAATACTCTGAGGTTCATTTGTTTTTGGGTTCTAGTTGAGTTTTATTAATTGTTTCTGTATTCAAGTATTATTTTCTTAGAATATGCTTTATCTGAAGGATATATAAGAATATCCTTCTTATCTGAAGGACCAATAACAAGAAATTCTGTATTATATTTTGGAACACACCTTAAGCTAGTCCAAATCTCAGTGCCATAAGCTGACTGTGGCACCCTCCTGCTTGCTGGTAGGAGTTTGGTGGAATTTTTGGATGACTGCCTAACCAATTGTCTGATTGTTGTCAGTGTTTGAACCAAATAACCTTGGTGGTATTTTCTAGTGCTGTACTAGAGCAAATTGTTATTTTATTATGGGGAAAAGGAAGTAAAATATTTCAGGGTACTTGAGAATTATTTAGCACTGATACATGGTACAGTATCATGGTAGTCGTGGGCTACAGATTCTGGTGTCCTCTGAGTATAAATATTAGGCAGATAGTTGCCATTTTCTGTCTGGTTATGTCCCAGTTGCTGGAATAACCTGTTGAGATGCAGCCAAGTTTGTAAGTGTCCTTATCTACAACTGCAGGTGTGCCAGGGCATCAGAAAATTCAGAATTTCAAATCCTTGCTTTTTTTGGTCACCTGCTCAAGTATTTGATGTATTAAGTCTCAAAATGTGTTGCTAAATTGCTGGTGCTCAGGAAGCTGAGCACATGCCTTATTACCTGCAGAGCTGTGTGCTGAGTGAGCACTCCAAATGTGAAGAACCAAGTGTAACTTCTGGGAAGCTTTAGGATAGCCTGAAGTTACTGACCTTCTCTTCCTCTTCCTGATGTGTATTGGTGTGCCTTACTCACAGTTCTGTACATCAGAATACAAAACAAACATTTTCAAAATCTATGAAGCTTTATACAAATCTATTTTTCTAAATGGAAGCACTCCCTAGGCAGATGTTTGCATACTTCTGTCTATTTTTTTAACTGCTCTTGCAGTCATATTTTCAGGTAATTATGGCATAGGTCACACCCACAAGCTGGGTTATTTTTGTGCGAAGCACTGTGCTTCTTTCTACAAATGCAAATAGTGTATTTATAGGTAGTATTGATCAAATGTTCTTTGCACATGGTATTTAAGACTGAGTCAGCTACATTGGTGTTTCTGGGTTGTTGTTTCGGTGTTTTTTGTAGCAGACTATGATATGTACTATTTTTGCAGGCTTGTGTTTCTTGGTTTTTAAAATAAGATGCAGTTCTGCAATCAAAGCCATTGAATCTTTTGCCCAAAGAAGAACATGGCCAGCCCAGGGTATTGTGGCTGCCTGAACTCTTGACATGAAAACCCTTGAGCTGTTAATTCTGGCATCTTGATCACTTCAACCAGCTCCCTGTTTATATCTCTGCATCTCTGTCTCTGAAAAGGGATCTTTTCTCTGGAAAGGGGTGGACATTTGTTTAGTATTGCCACAATACTTGGAAACCTGTAATGGACTCGGAAAGGACCTCCTCATTAAAAGTAGTAAAGTCAGGAGAAGAGAGTTGCATTGGAAAATATATGACAAGAAGAGATGGTGGAGAATGTTAATAGTTTAGAAAATGAAAGTTGGGCTGAGGGGTGAGTGACAATGATGGTAAACTCTCAGTGATGATGCACTGCAAACAAGCCAAAGGACAAGGGGTAAAATTGGAGGAGAACTATTGAAAGCAAGTGGTTTTAGAGTGTAGGGTAAAGAGATTTAAGTGGATTTTGTTTTGACAATATTTCCAAAGCAGTTGAGTCCACCAAGGTAAAAAGTGAGGTAAACCCTCAGTTCATTAGCTGTGCAGGTAGATCTTCAGTGTGAGTTTTTGCTCAGCAAGGCATGTTTTGAGTTCATGATGGAGAAAATGCATGTGTTTGCTTTCACCCTAAGCTGGGGTGAGCCTTCTTGAAGTGAGGGGGCATCCTTCCATGAGGCAGTGTGTGCACTTGGTGGCTCAGGTGTACAACAGATATTAAATGTATTCTCCTTATCTGCTCTAAAGCATGCATTCATGAATATGATTGACAAAAGGAGCTGATAGAAGTTGGGTTTCTGTTACAGTATTCATCTTATTCCACAGAAACATGACAGCACTGGTGCCTGCTGTGTGCTAGAGCTGTTACAGGGCCTTATCTTTAGGGACGTGTACAGAGAACTTGACCCCTATGAGTAATCCTGTGGCCCTTTTGCCTTCTTCCTTCTCTCCCAGCCCATGGATACACAACAAGGTTATGAATTTCTGTTTGCTAAGGTTGTAGCTGTCATAACGAACCATGGATTCAGTAGCGTTGCCTGTGTGTATGTAAACAGAAACACAAACACAGAAAAAAAGAGCATGCTATTTAGCACTAACATGGGCTCTTGGTTCTCTTACCTGCAACCTAATTTTGCAAAGACTGTGCAGAGGAAGTTGTTTTTATTGAACGTCGATTGAGAAGACGAGTCACCTGCAAGAGAATAAGTTTATTTACAGTACCAAAATTCATATATGTAATTTTATTTTATATTGAAAAATGCTGTCTATTTCTCAAAGGCATTATATTTTTTCTGACCAAATATCTTGCAAACATTCCTCTTTTGATTTTGAATCTCTGTGGTGTAATGTAAATTGTAAGTGTCTGTTTGTAAGGGACATTCCTGGTACAACTATTTTTTGCTGGTTAATCATAAGACTAAAGATAAAACTGAAGTGTTCAGCTGCTATTGTTTTGGTTCTTTAAAAGTGTTTATAGGCTCGAAGTGTCAGCCCATTTTAATGAAAGGTTTATAAATTCATTTCCTGTTTAATTCCAAAATACATTTGCACTTTTGTTATTTCCATTACAAGTTGGTGGTTTTGTTTGACTATTTCACCGTAATAATAAACAACTGTGTTAAAGCATCTGTGCCTCAAGATTTAAATTCCTTGTTGCGTTTTTTTCACTAAAAGCTACACGAGCCACAGAACTGTAGTTGGCAGGTTTATGTGCTCTTTAGGAGGAGACTACTAAAGTGGCAAAATGATAAAAGAGGAAGTCCACACCTTGGGAGTTGTGCAGAGGGATGTGGAGGAGAGCCAGAAGAGAAAGTGGAGCATCGCTGGCTGGCTTCTGAGATGGAGCACGTTGGGGTTTGTGGTTGGCTTGCTCAGAGTTCTTGTTTCCTTGGCTCCAGGGTTGGGTTGCTTCAAATCTGCTCTTTCTGGTGCTTGATGAAAAGCAAGGACTTCGTTTCACAGTATCGGTGTGATCCTTCAGCGTGGCATGTCCAGACACGTTACCGTTCCAAACCGTGTAGGTCATGCTGTTGTTAAATATGGGAAAAGTCCTGCTGGAGCCAGCAGGAGTTTTGCAGATGGGCCAGCAAATTAACCTGTCCTTTATTAGTCTTTGGTATGATGCAAGAACTATACACATGGCTTGTGCTGGTGTTCCCTATTAATGAAATAACAGCAAGATCCTGAGCTTTTAAATCCCTGAATCAAAGCCAGGCTGGAAGTGGCTTTCTCCAAGTCTTTGTGTACCTGCCATTACCTTGCAGGAGCTGCTTCTGTGAGAGGGACAGCAGTTGCTGGCACAGTGTGGCTAGCAGGCTTCTTGCTGGCAATATCAACACTTAGCCACCCAAGTCAGCATGGTGAAAACGTTCTTACAACTTCACCTCTAATAACATTATCTTTTATTAAAAGCAATAGCCACCCCCAGTCTCCATTCAATCCTTGCTCTGAAGTATTTCTCTGTTTGAAGCCTGAGTTCCTGTTCAACAGAAAAGAAACACAGTGCTTTCCTTTTGTGATAAATCTGTTAACAAAAAATTAACCGGCCTAAGGACTTGCATGCTTGGTGTTTAAAGAAAAGTCTGCTTGCATCCAACTCATTGGATAAATTGTTTAAAATCTTTCCATCCTTTTGCAAATACCTCCTTGTAACTCAGCCAAGGTCAGCAGTGAATTGCTGATTAAATACTGCTAATGCAAGTTAAAACTGTCTGGAAGGCAAAGGAGTTATTTGTGCATCCCATTTTCATAAGGCTCTAGAAGATTTCAGACATGGGAAATTTCCTGTTCCAGGCTGGTTTTTTTCTT
This sequence comes from Certhia americana, assembly GCA_018697195.1. Lineage (NCBI taxonomy): Eukaryota > Metazoa > Chordata > Aves > Passeriformes > Certhiidae > Certhia > Certhia americana. The sequence continues at coordinate 7,244,426 of CM031870.1, forward strand.
GTGTCACCTCTTTAAATGTCTGCCTTGTGAGTCATCCCTGAGGTGAGTGACATAACTTCAGTAGCTGGCAGAAGAGCAGCCAATCCCACTTTTCTTGGGCTGACAGCACTGGGAAGCTGGTGGTTGAGGAATAAATAAGGCGTGGCACCCCTTAGAGTACAAGGATTCTCCTTCAGTGCTTGCTGATGCTTTGGAGCATGGTGCTGTGTTTACTGGGGAGGCTGAGGTAGCTCCCAGCTCTAAAACAAGCAGGATAGGGAGGGTTGACCATGGATAGATCTGTCTGGGTTTCTCAAACATATGAGGTGGCTAATTAAGAGACTACCTTTGCTCTTGTGCATGTGTCTTCAGTGTCTTTTTTTAAATAAGTAACCAAGAATTGGCATATTTGCAACTGTTTTATGAGATTAGCAGCAGAGCTATGTAGGTAATGTGTGCTCTGTGTCTGTAAACAGCCTTCGGATTCAAGTAACCATTTATATGCGAAACACTTAAAGGTTGTTACCCGAGTGTGTGCATCAAATGTTATCGTGTACCAGGCTCTGTTTAAGTCTTGTTTTTTTTTCCTTTTAAAGGATAGCAGTGGTGATTCAGAGACTTGGAAGAATTTGGTGTACTCCAATGACAAGCTCCTTTTCTTGACACCCCTGGGAATTTCCTCCCCTGCTCCCCAAAAACGAACAAACAAAACCCCAAAACCAAAACCAATAAAACCAACCAAAAAACCCCCCCCCCAAACCCCTGAAGAAATGGGACCAGCGCTGCATAAAGAATATCTCTCTGGACTGGGCTGGATGTGAAAAGGGTTTGTTAGTGATTTCATGATACCTGTGATTGTCTATTGATTTTTATCCCTGCCACAGAGTCCCCATGATAATCTGGGTGGGGGGAGGGAAAAAGGGGATGTAAGGAAACGAGCAGACAGGCTTGATGGAGATACTGCTGTGAAGATTACCAGCTATCAAATAAAGAAGAAAAGTTACCAAAAATTACCAAAAATTTATGATGGATTCCCAGAGGATTAAATAAGAGTTGCTTTGAGAAGCCTCACTGTACTGACTGAAAACAAATTAGCTGTAGAAACAGGAAGAAGATCAATGAAGTCCAGCCAATAGCCCACTTCTCCCTGGCAATTTCAGTCCACTCCTTTCAGTTTCAGGAAGGGGAGAAGAGAAACTTGGAGCTGAATTCACTGGCAAATCCATGTGTGTACTGCTTCAGGGGAGGGCAACGGAGAGGCTCTTTCTTTCAGGGTTTAATCCTGAAAAGGATAAAAGGCAAAATTAAAATGCTGAAATACAAAACTCCCATCGAGGGAGGGAGTGTTTGGGTGCAGTTTGCCAATCGGTCTCCTGTGCTCTGCCAGATGACAATCAGAGATCACTGGTTTTGAAGGCAAGTCAAAATTCAGTTAGGTTTACACATGCTGGAAACTGCTCTCAAGGTTCCCAGTTCCTCCTGACATGGCACAGGGAGCTGCTCCACTGCCTGTGCAAGTGAAATGCCGGAGCAGCCGCTACAGAGGAAATGAGTCATTCCTCTATTTCTGTTGCAAAAGACTTCTCTGTGCTGTGCAATGCATTTAGGAATATATTCCTACTGCTTCTTGGAAGTTTTCCTAGGACCACGTTTAGGCATAAAAACATCAGCAAATGAACGGGCACAGACTTTTTTTTCATTTAAATCAGCTGTGCAGGCTTGGCTTCTACAGGAGGGATTTTCAGGAATCCTAAATTTTGTGCAGTTCTCACCTCTGGGTCTGTTTGCTGGTAGAGGGGCTGCTGCCCAAGAGGTGATTGTATGGGAGTATGGTTGTAGCTTCTGAGCATCTCTTCTTGTCATGCCACATTGGAAGCTTGTTAAAGTGTGTTTCAAAAAAGAGAAACTTGCTAGTCATGGGGATTGTGAATCATGGGCACTTCTCCAAAAAATATTCCTGCACAGAGCCTGTATGTTTTCCCCAGGCACCACTTGAGCTCAGCAGTCATTCAGGCCCTACCAAAAATAATTACATCTCCTGAATAGCAAAAAAAAAGGGTGAGTGGGGAGAAGAATAGCAGCAGTAGACTCTGAGAAGTCAACAGGCTCATTTCTCCCCTTTTATTTCAGTGTGGTGTTTTCCAGAGTGCTGTGAACAAACATTGAACTGCCTGTTGGCACAGTGTGGATGGGGTAGTACCTGAGAAGCCTCAGGCCTCTCTGTCTCCTCACTGCTGCTCTGACAGATGGATGATTTAATAAAGTAAACTGGCACTTAGTTGTAGCTTCTGCTGTGGGAACCCTGGAGATCTTCGTAAATTGTCTATTTTCAAATCTTTCAGGAGTTTGACTTGTTCAAGAATGAAGGAAGTCTTGGCCAAAGCTTTGGATAAGTTTTGTCTGACAGTCTGTTTATCTCTTGGCTCTTTCTTTGAGTGTTGTCTGCCTTGAAATGCAGACTCTTCACGAAGTGCTGCACCTGGCACCAGTTCCAGCAGAGCAGCAGCAATGCAACTTTACTGTGACATTAACCCCTTTCATTTTACAGATGCTTCTTAAAATGTTCCCACTTTCAGTTACATGACATGACTTTCAGACATGGTGAGTGCGCATGAGGGAGGGACAGAGAGAGACTGATAGCAGAACACACTGACTTCTGTGGTTTGCTCCTTGAAAATGCTACTAGTGCTCCAGAAAATCATATAAATCTTATGTGCAGAGCTTGTGTGCATAGCAGCATTTTAAATTTGCCTCTTGAAATAATTTTCATTACCCAAAGGGTGTATAGGGGCACATAATGAGCTTTTAACACACTAGTTCCTCAAGGAAGAATTGTTATGGCCTTCCGAAAGATCCCTGTGTTAAGTGGCAGTTAAGAACTCATTATAATGAGATGCTGTTGGATGAGATTAGTATCTGACTTAGAATGACAATAGTGACATCCACATAGATAAACTGGAGAGGAGATAGTGGGAGAAAGGGATAAGTAGGGAAGGCAGCAGGTACACTGCAAGGAGGGACAGGTAATCACCTTGGGGAACATGGTCACTACCTGGATGGTCATCAGAAGAGTCAGCCCTCGATGGAAAACATGACAGTTTCTGAGGGAGAACCATGGGATTTGCATGAACCTCTTCAGCCAAAGCTGTCAGAGCTTTTAACTCTTGTGGAAGCAGATGTGATGTGAGCCCTGCTTCCTGCCTTCTGAAATGTCAGCTGGTGAAAGTACTTGTTCACCTGTCTCTGGCTGCTGGAGGGACCATGAAAAAAGGGTCATTTCAGTGGTGAAATTTATCTCTTTGGCTGATAAAGACCTTCATAATGTGACTTTAATTTCAAAGGGCTCTGGCAGCGCAGCAGTTTGAGTATCTGTTTGCCTGACTACCACTAGAGTAGCAGTATGTGAAGTGCACAGGTATTTTATTTGTATAAAACTGCTTACTCTTAGAGGTCAGCAAACACGGCTACCCCAGAAACTTTCAAGTTGCAGAGCAGAAGGTTAATTTTGAGTGCATAAGTTGCTTCCCTGATTGAACACAGGACCCTGCACACACCAGAGTATGCTGTCCTCATGGCTCTGGCACATCTTTGCCCCTTGAGAGCACCTAGGGTTTGTTTTCAGCAGATCTCTCTGGCTCACAGAGGGAGCAGGCCCTTGTAGTGAAGGGAGCAGATGGATGCCTCCTTTCTCCGTCCTGCACAGTATTTTCATAACCTTTCAATGGCATTCCTGCAGAATGGGGACAAGATGGCAGTCATGTGCTGGCCACAGCTGTGCCAGTTCTTCCAGTGGGGGAGGAAGCTGGGATGAGATCAGATTTACTTTTGTCCCTTTTCTGCTTGGAAACTTATTTGTGTTGCTAACGAGGTCCCCAGTCCAACGCTGTAAAAGGGATGCTGCAGGGAGGAGGGCAAGTAAGCTTCCTCCCTTGGGAGAGGGCTAAAGCAGTCCTTGACTAATATAAACTGCTTTGCTGGGGCCAGTGGCAACAGTTTGTCACCTGTCATGGCAGAGGACACGACTGAGCTATTGGCACAGTGGGATGAGGCGCAGGGTGGGGCTGGACCCACACCAGAACATTGCTCAGGAGCACAGAAATCTTCCCTGACAACACTGCTTGACCCACTGCAAGTTCCTGGGCACATTATGGGGGAGGAATATAATGTGCTGCTACCTATGTAATATAAGGAGCAGTCCCAAGATCAAAAGTGTTCCTATCTGATCTGTAAGAACAGGGTTTTCTGCCAGGCACCCAGGGGAACTACCAGCAGCAAGGAAGAACGTTATCATCTGGATTTTAGCAGACTTTTGCATAGGAGCCTGGTTCAGTCTGTGATGAAAATAGGTTTGCCTTCCAAGCTCAGCTCTGAATGGCAGAGAGTATGGTGTGTGTTGCTGTGTGTGTAGTGATTTTGGTTTCCATTAATATCCAAAGAAGAGATTCCTCATGAGAAGGAAATTTTAATTCGGAAATTACTTGGTTCAATATTGATTGCATTTAGCTGGATTTGCAGCCTCCCTCCTCAGCAGAGATGTGTCCCACTGAAAATGCTGCAGGGTAAATGCATAAAATGGAGAGAAGGGAAAGAATTCAACAACAGAAACAGACAGGTGTTCCTGTCTGTTCAGGACATGGAATTCCATTCAGGAATTCCATTTATTTGTCAGCTACAGCACTGCAGTGCTTTAGAATGCAAATTGCCCCTTTAGCCCACCAAGTCTAGCTCTACTGCACAGTACAGTATTTTGCACATATGTTTAATGAGATGTGCAAAATGGGAAAACCAGATGTAATGGTCTCTGCTGCTTTCAGGAGACAACTGGAAACAGAACCTTTTGTCATAAAAACAGTCATGCCCTTCTGAACCTGTTGAATTCTGAAACTGTCTTGGGCAAATTTTCGCAAATCATGATTTGGTATTTGCAGCAGAATGATCCTGAACATGTTTTTGTAGCTGTTCCTTTGCAGCTCAGAACTGGGTTTTGCTGCTATTGATATCAGTTTTTTTCCAACAGCTTTAAGCAATCTCTATTTCTGCTTTGTTAATTTGTTTCATAATTTAAAAGCTTTTCTCTTACAAGCCGTATTTAAATGGTTTTGGATAACTTTTCCTGTATTTCACAGCTGCATGGCCCAGGGCTCAGTTATAAAGCCTTGCTGATTCAGTTGAAGAAAGCATGCTTGACCACATCTGTTTTTGTGTTAATTTACATCTTTAAGCCACTACTGGAAAGGAGAAACCTGTAAGTTCCAATTCCTTCCCTGTCCACTTTCTAGGTTTGGTGTAGTTTTTGATGCTCCTATGAATATGAATTGTGACTTGCCAAATTAGTGTGAATTAAATGGGAATAATCATAGACAGCACAGTTATTCAAACAATTTCCAGGGGATGAGACTGTCCTTCTAAAGTAAGTCATCCACGAGATTGTTACAAAACCAAAGCTCTCAGCATTTATCTTACAAGTCTGTCCCTGAGTCTCAGAGAGATGATGTTGAGACATCATGAGTTTGCCTTATTCTATAAAATCCCACATTCTGGCCTTTTTAGAAGATATTATCTTACTTTTTAAGGTGTGTGCTGAAAGTATCTTGAGTACCTTTATATCTGAAGTTTTACCTTGAAGCCTGGGTTCTGTCCCCATTTGCTCAGCCCCTTCACCAGGATCTCACTCAGTCCCCCAGAGCTTGGGAAGCCAAGCTGCAGCTCGCACCCAGCTCCTCTTGGTAGAAGTTGTAGGAGCAGTTACGTGCCAGAACAGTCGGGACAGTACTCAGCCAAGATCACTATGGTTAAGTTTTGAAGTTTATTCCATAGGGTGTGGGTGAAAGAGCCCAGCTCAGGGTTAGCTCAGACCAGGCTAGAGGACACAGGAGCAGGAGAGAGCACAAGGCAAGAAAGTAAGCATAAGAGGATAGGAGAACAAGAGAGTAAGGGAACAAAAGAGTAAGAGAGTACAAGAGCAAGAGAGCAAGCTCTCCTTTTACAATGACTTATATCTCTTTCTATGTTGAATATTCTACTTTCTCATTAATCAATCTAGTATCAAATACAAATTTCTACATTTATATATATCCTATAGGAATCACTACATTACCATGTTTTACTACTTTCTAATCTCTAAATCTTATCAGGGGACCCTTCCTGACAAGCCAGGGAAGAAGGGTCTGTTCTGGTTTTGGTATGTCTGCTAGTAAATTGCATTCCTAACAAAGAGAGAAAGACCTCTGGTCAGCCAAAGCAGTTCTATAAACATTCAGACAAACACTGCTTTAATTTCAATGTCTCTTCTAGTTTCTGCATTCTTAGCACCTTTGACTAAGATTTAGTCAGATTTATAGGACTTTCTTGTTTCTTCCTTTCCAACAAGAAGTGACTCTCGTTTCACTGAATTTGTCTTCCTGAGAAATGAGGACACTGCTTGGATTCAGACTGATATTCCTTGTTTCTCTGTCATTAAATTGGAAAAAATATGAAGTTGAAATTTACTTCTAAAATAGAGCTCTCTTCCTTAGGAATTTGCTTCAGTGGGGACTGTGAGATATTCTCTGTAATGATTTATATTACAAAAATAGCTCTGTCCTATGTCTACAAACAGAAATGTGAGCCTGGAAAAGAAATCTAGCCGCTAACTCCTGAGTCCTACAATTTGAATAAACCAGTCATAAATAAAATTAATTACAAAAGCAGCTGAAGAACTAAACTTCCCTATAAATACAACGTTCTCTCCTCGGAAGTCTGAAAATACTCTAGGCTTTTTAGCCTGACCCAAAGCCTGCTGTATCCAAGCTTTTTTGGCCTCAGTGCGGGGAGCGAGTTCCAAAGCAGAAGAGTGTCAGTGGCGCTGTGCCTCCCCCAGGCTCTCTGCCACTGCTAAGGCTGTGCCGAGTTGTGGGGAGACCCTGCGAGCCAGTGAGTAACAGACCACAGAGGTCCCCACCTTCACTGCGAAATGAGGTTGTTGAAAGAACACGACCTCAGATTCATATTTATACATCTGACCTGACAGTCACCGCTCACCTTCAACACGTTCCAGTGATGACACTCGGCTCACTCAAGTGACACTGTGTGAAGCCACCGAGGGCTCTGCTGTGCCAGAGCAGTGCTGGGCCATGGTCAGCGTGCTGGAATGGAGCATGACCTCACTGGGTGGTGACAGCTCCCTCTGGGGACAGATTTCCTTTGAGCAGGAACTTGGATTGGAGTGCGTGGTACAATAACACACGGTGCTTGCTTTCCCCAGAGCCTGCATGCCCTTTGGCTGTGTTTTTTATCTCTGTTTACTATAGAAAAAGCTTTAGCAGATTATGCTGTGTCATTCAGTTCCCTGCCAGAGTGTATGTTAAAGAGAAACTAGAAGGTGTATGAGTGCAAAAAAAGTAGCTGTAATTTTTTGTGGCATAGGCAAGGTCATTACAAATTATATGAAGCAATGAGGATGTGAGGATCTTAGATCAAATTTAACTGCTTTATCTGGAGACTTAAGAGAAGAGAAAAATGTGCTTTTACTGATATTGGCAATTAGGAAGCTGCCAGGTGGCCAGTTAATAACCCAGATGTGCTGCAAGATGCAGCATCAGCAGAGGCTGTTTGTGAAGCAGAGGAGACTTTTCCAGGGTTCCAGTTCTTGGAACCAGTTCCTCCTGGCTATGGGTGTGAGTTGGGTCTGGGAGATGTGAGGAGAGGAGGGCCTGGGGTAGGTAATGCCAATCCATGAAGGGATAAGAGCTTAGGAAAATTGCAGAGAAGAAGGAGGGAAATACAATGAAATCTAAAGAGCCACTGGCAATGCAGAAGCCTGGAAATGGTGTCTTGACTCCACATCACGCACATGCACAGGGGTCTGTGGTGTTGATGGGCTGACTTAGAGGCAGCTGAGACCAAAGACTGGGTGAGTCATGGAAATGGGCACCTTCCCCTTTTGTCACTAGCTGGAATCTGTGTTTGTCACACTGATGTCAGCCCAGTTCCTGCTGAAACTGCATCATCACTGGCACAAGATCAGTTGTTGCTGTGACTCTCTCGTGCCTCAAGGCAATAGAGATAGAGATGCTGGAGCCCAGGCTTCTTGCTGATCCCTGAAATACACCAGGTATGATGTAGGAGAAGGGGGTAATCTTTCAGTACTCCACACCGAGCTGTCTGGACACAATGCCCAGTGGGAATTTGTGAGAAAGGACTGAAAGCAAGTGAGCCTGGGAGGCAGTCGGCAGGGTTGAGCTTGCAGTTTTGCAATCAGCTGGAAGTAGAGCTCAGCTCAGTTCACTTCAGGCATTCCCTGCCACTGCCCCTGCCACTGAGTCAGTCACAGAGCTAGAATAAATACAGGTCCCTATGGTAAAGTCAAAGCTAATCCTTGCTGCTGAAAGACTGGGAAGGGGGGCCTCTCCTGGGTTGTAGGAAACAGTTCTGCTCCTGGCCGCCCAGAACTTCTTGAATAAAACCTCCTGGACTTGCCTCTTCAGAAAAGGCAGAAAAAAGTCAGAAAAAAGCCTGAAATTCACACAGGGAAAGAAACTGCATTTCCATGAAACCTGTAAAGAGACAAATCTTGCAAGAGATGGTTCTGAAGAGTTAATTGCAGATACCTTTACTGGAGGGATGCTGCTGCAAGGAAATGAAGTCAATTTTGTAACAACAAGGGAAGCTGGAGCTTTACCAGCTGCCAATAGCAGTGGGGAAGCACCAGCTTGCCCATTATAAAAACTTGCCATTTAGAAAAAACTTCTGGAAATAAGAAGCTTATTTTTAGGCAGAGTGGTAGCTGGATTATTAGGCTATTCCAGCAGGATACTCAAGTAGTGATAATAAGGATTTGGCAAAAGAACAGCAGAGGAAGACACTTCATCTTACCTTGTATAGCCTCTGTTCTTCTTGCAGCAGAAAGTACTGTCAACTGCTTCAGTATGATTCAAATTAAAATGCTCTGAAATAGCCATCTGATTGCCTTCCTTTGCTTTCTTTACTTTTTCAGAGTCATGCTCTTTTCTCTTAACTCTAAGGCACAAAGAGGCTGAAAGTCTTTGGATAGATTTGGGCAAGGCATGGCATTTTGAATACCAACATTCCTGGTTTGGTTTGTCTGAGAAGCTGCTAAACTGATTTTGTGTGCTGGAAGTAGATTTTGCATGCATACATACATGCTTTGTATGTAGCTGATGTTATTCCCAGTGTGTATTAGTAAGAAGAGAAATCTGCCATAAAATCATGTTCTGCAAAAGCAGTATTCATTTCCTAGTTTTCTGCTTAAAAATTCTGCATTTGCAAGACTTGCCATGTGCATCACAGCCATTACATGTGGAAAGTATGGAATGTGGCTTATCAGACACAAAGTGTGCACAGCAAAGGACAACCAAAGGTTATGTTGTCATCATGTCAAATGGATCTGTTTATTCTGAGTGCTGTAGAAGCAGAGCTTAATCAGAGCATCAGCCATATGCAGATTTGAAATTAGATTTTACAAAAAACACCTGTCTACTGCTTTGAATCCTTGTCATATTCCTTGGGTTAGAGCTGTGCTTAGAGAATGTGTGTGCTGGGAGAAAATAATCTAAAAGCCTTCATGCCATGATATGAAAAGCACTTAAGTGCATGCATGTATATGAGTGTGCAAGCACATGAATGCACATGCGAGCACATGAATCTTATGGCTTTGTGCTACAAGCTACTACCAAAGCATGTGAAGAGGAAAAGAGGGCATTCTTCATGTAAAAATCAATAGTATTGGTGACTCCCCATATAAACTTCTTTTGCTCTTCTTTTTTGGCTCATAATTTTTATATGTGTCAGCCAAAAAAGTCACTGAAGCGATGCAGCATTTGATCTTTCTGTTCTGTAAAACATTTTAAAGGAATAAGTAAAAACACGCACGTAATGTTTGTGTAGTGCCTGCCACAGTTTTGTGACTCACAGCGTTCTGCCTTTAAGGAGTAAGAAAAAAAAATCTGTCTGAAAGCTTAAGCCTCTCTCCTCATAATGTTGCAACATGGGAAAAAAAAAAAAAAAAAGAAAATCTGTGCATTTGGTTATTGAGAGCTGCATCAAGGGAGTGGTGAAAGGAGCAACAATATTCAAAGTCAAGGTTTATATTTTAAACACTGGCACTTGGAAAGAAGTGGATTTTAAAAGAATTGCAGAGCAAAAATTGACAACTTGTACCACCATTTAATCATTAGCAATTGTATGTTCAAAACTGACTGAAACAAGTAAGCACTACAGGCTTTTTTTTGCTTATCTCCACTGTGATAATTATTCTTCTAAAGCAGTAGCTGCTCTACCTGGGGAAAAATAGAGTTCAGATTTTTTAAAATTCAGAGTATGGCACTTCCCACGGAAGCCAATGGCAGTTTTTCATTGAATTCAAAGAGAACTTAAATGGGCCATTAAACGACATCAGTAATGCAAGAGCTTTCCAAAGACATCCTGGCCCAGATGCTCCTTCCTTACCACAAGGAGCAGCAGTCACCAGTGTTCTTAGGCTGGCCAGTATCTGAAGCTTCTCCAGAGCAGGATATGTTCTCACCCCAGTAAACTGAAACGTGGTGAGTCAGAAATGTTTCAAGTAAGGAAGGTGTCCTGACCGTCCAGCTGGGCTGAGCTGGAACCTGCTGCCTCTCTGCCTCTATCCAGGGTTCAGGATGAATCAATGTACCAGGAAGGTGCATGAAGTGTAGCCTGACAGCTTTCTCCAAAACTCCTCTTCTGCAGAAGAGGGCAGAAGCCTTTGTTTATACCACAATGCTGGGAAGCCTGCAGTTTGTGTGGCACCGAGGTAGTGATCAAGAGAACGGCTGAAAAGCTCCACTTTTCCTGTGCTTTCCAAGAGTTCGACCTCAGGAGTATTTTGCTGCTTGAGTTCTCCAGGTCCAACCACCCCCGTGGTGGGATTTCCCCACTGCTGGACCACGTTCCTTTCCACCCTGCCTCTGGCTGGTCCCAACACATCAGCGCAGGGACAGGATGCTCATTGTGATCTGTGGCTTACAAGCCCACTCCTCGTCTCAGCTGAGGAAGGCGTGAGTTTGTATGTGTTGACTTTGTTCATTCAAGCTCACAAAACAACTGCATCTGTCCTGAAAGTGTGTGTCTTCCTCAGGTGTGTCTTCTCATCCAGCGAATTCTTCGCGAGAAAGCGCTGCTTGTGAAATGGCTTTATCAGCCACGGCCACCGCTCGCACCTGCCCAGCCGTCCCTCGCCTCCACCGGCACCTCCCGCGCCGTGTCCCGGGTGCCAGGAGGGGTTCGCATCCCTGAATTTCCGCGCCGGGCCCTCTGGAGGTCAGTGTTCGCCCGCGCTGCGGCGGACCTGTTGCGGGCCCGCGGAGGCTCCGCGGACAGGGCCGGGCCGGGCGGGAGCTGCTGCCCGCCCGCTCGGAGCGCCGGCCCCGCGGCCGCCACCCACCCACCCACCCTCCCGATCGCCCGCGGGGGCGGCGGGACCCCGCGCTTCCGGTGCCCGCGAGCCAGCGCTGCCCGCTGGGCCGCCTACGTCCCCCACCGCCCGGCGGTGCCCTAGCGCTTGCGGCGCGGGTGGGTCCGCACGGCTGGAGGTGCCGTGAGCGCCCAGCGGAGCTCCGCGGAGCCATGGCGTACATCCAGGTGCGTCGGAGCGGCGGCGGTGCGGCTGGGCCGGGGGTGATCCCCGGGGGATGGGGGCGTCTGCGGACGGGCGCGAGCGGCGAGTGTCCTCACAACCTCCCCGTGCTCCGTGCCCTGGTGCTTGTGCGGCACTTCGCGGTTAACCATTTCTGGGAGAGTTCCCGAAGCGAGAGCAGCCCCCAGCGAGGGGCCATGGGCAGGATCGGGGCCGTGCAGAGCTGTTTCTTAGAAGACACCCTTGCAGTATAGGACCCCGCTGTTTTTGGCGAGGCAGCCCTCGGGCCTCTCTTGCTGGGAGAGGGCTGGGCTCCCGGAACGTGGAAAAGTCCTTCCCGCGCCCCACCAGTCGTCTTGGAGGGAGGAGTATTCTTCACCCCGCGGGCAGACTGAGATGCGATGGGCCGGCCCCAGCCCGGGCACGGTCTGGCGGCGGGGGGCACTGGCAGGGTGGGGGGGGGCACTGTTGCTCTGGGCTTCGGGGCCCCGTGCTGTGTGCGCCGGATGATGGGCTCTCCCAGCAGTGTGGGGCTGAATTGTTTTCGGGCTTCTTTTAAGACCCTAAGCGCCCCCTGAGACGCCCGCTTCCCACCTTTATACCCCGATCGCAGCCGCCCAGTCGCGATTAACCCGAGGAGAGGGTCCTTCTCCATCGTGCCGGCGCCGTACAGACCCCGCTACCGACGCCACCGTGCCCCCCGTCCCGCGGGTTCGTGTCCCCCTCCTGCGCCCAGCCGTGTCCCGCGGTCCCCCTGCCGCTCGGGGCTGACCGGGCCGTGCGCCCGGCGTATGGGGCAGGCTCTGAGTGCTGCTCCGGAGTCTGTCTGGAACAGCCGCGGGTGACCCCCGCCCCGAGGTGTCCTGCGGGGCCTCCCGGCGCCCCCCGGCTCGGCGGGGTCTCGATGGGGCCGTGCAGGCTTCAGCACACGCCGTCGGGGTCCGTGGTTACAATTTTGGGGGGTACCCTTTCGAGCGGCCTCAGCATCCCACCCCGCATCCCCCCCGGGATGTGGGGACTGTTGGCTGAGGGAGCTGTTCCCCAGGCTGCTGCGTCCACTGGCTGAGGGCCTTTCCTGGGAGTAACTGCGGGGCAAAACGCGGCCCTTTGACCGGTGAGGACCCCACCTGCTGCAGCATCCCTGGAGGTGCTGCCACGTGGCTGTTGTCATGGTCTGAGGACGCTGGGCTACCGGCTCTGCTAACTTGAAGCAGTTAACCCCGCCCCCACACAGGGGCCCTGCAGCAGGTTGTGGTGATGGAGCTCGCCCTTGATGAGGGTTCACGTGTGGCTGGATACATCCCTTCTTTTTATCTCCTGCTCGCGTTGGATGACATGGCTACATGATGGTCTCTCCCTGACCTGGAGGCTGAGCCTTCCTCCAGGTGCTTGCTGTCACCTGCAGCTGCGCTGTGCTCCCCGGAATCCCCGCAGCACCATCCCGCGGGTGCAGCCTTCCCTATGCCCTGCCCTCGTGCCGTTGCGATCGAGCGTGATGACAGTGGTCGTTGTTTGCTTCCTTTTCTGGGCCCCTGCATTTCGCCTACAGGTTTGACTTGTTTACCTCTTGATCACCTCTGATATTCGTTGCTTTCATATCCCTGCCCTCTCGTTTGTGGTGTCACAGACTCACTCCTGTCACAGTACTAATGGGGCAGCTGCATGTGCCCCGGGGCTGAGGGCACCAGGGTTGCTTCACATCGCTTGACTGATGGTGACCAGGAGGGCGGTTCCATGTAAGCGTGGTGTTTGTCTCCCGAGGGCCATGGGAACGCCCTCTCTTTCGTGACGTGCTTGTCGTCGCGTGACGCGTGTGGCCCACCATCCAGGCCACTTTGTTTGGAGCAATTTAAGTATCCTCCGCCCTTGCAGCTCTGCTAAACCACTGTTTCTTTGGCTGCAACTTGCATTATTTCGATGATAAAGCCCTTTTAACCAATTAATCATTCTAAACATTGCCCCTGGGTAATCCTGTAATCCTGTCTGTCTCGTTGCCCCATAAGCTTTTCTAGTCTTTTTTACACCGCTGCTCCCTCACAAGTGGTGGCTTTTTGAACAGCACTGGCTTCCACGACTCTTTAAAGGAAGGCTTGCCAACCAAAACGAGGTCCAGGGAGTTCTTAAGAACCTAAAGGCCATTTTCTGCATCCCCCTTCTTTAAGCGAGGCTGCGTATGGTCAGTCATGCGCCTAAAGAAAGCTAGGAACGATTTCTGCATTTGAATAGTAGAGGCGATTTTTGTGGGGCGTTTTTTAGTACTGTTTTGGAGGGTTTTTTTTAAGGATTCCCCATAGACAAAGACAGCCAGGACAAACAGTAAACTTTAGACATTTTGCAGAGAATGCAAAAGTAAAGACTTTCAGCAGTTATCAGAAGTGCAG
>CM031870.1:7260741-7320726 GCA_018697195.1 Certhia americana
TAGGCTCCGCGAAAGGGGCCGGGCAGGGCGGGAGTGCTGCCCGCACGCTCGGAGCGCCCGGCCCCGCGGCCGCACCACCCTCAACGATCGCCCGCGGGGGCGGGCGGGACCCCCGCGCTGCCGGTGCCAGCGGAGCCAGCGCTGCCCGCGGGGCCGCCCCCGTCCCCCCGCCCGGGGCGGTGCCGCGCTGCGGCGCGGGTGGGGCCGCACGGCGGGAGGTGCCGTGAGCGCCCGCGGAGCCCCGCGGAGCCATGGCGTACATCCAGGTGCGTGCGGAGCGGGCGGGCGGTGCGGCGGGCCGGGGGTGATCCCCGGGGGATGGGGGCGTCTGCGGGACGGGCGCGGAGCGGCGGAGGGGCCCCCACACCTCCCCCGTGCTCCGTGCCCTGTGCGGGTGCGCAACTTCGGGTTAACTTCTGGGGAGGAGTTCCCGGAGGCGAGAGCAGCCCCCAGCGAGGGGCCAGGGGCAGGAGCGGGGCCGGCAGCTGTTGCTAGAGAGACACCCGGGCAGGAGAGGATCCCCGCGGGGTTGGCGAGCAGCCCTCGGGCCTCTCTTTGCTGGGGGAGAGGGATGGCCCCGGGGACGTGGAAAGTCCGTCCCGATCCCGCACAAGGACGTCTTGGAGGGAGGAGGATGCTGAACCCCGCGGGGAGACTGAGATGCGATGGGCCGCCCCAGCCCGGGCACGGTCTGGCGGGCGGGGGGCACTGGCAGGGTGGGGGGCACTGGTGCGCTGGGCTGCGGGGAGCCCCGGGCTGCTCCGTGATGGATGGGCTCTCCCAGCATTGTGGGGCTGAATTGTTGTCGGGCTGCTTTAGACCCTAAGCGACCCCTGAGCCGCCCGCTTCCCAGCCTTTACCCCGAGCGCAGCCGCCCAGTTCGCGATGAACCCGAGGGGAGAGGGCATCTCCATCCGGGCCGGCGCCAGTACAGACCCCGCTACCGACGCCACCCGTGCCCCCCGTCCCGCGGGTTCGTGTCCCCCTCCGCCCGCCCCGCCGTGTCCCCGCGGTCCCCTGCCGCTCGGGGCTGAGCCGCCGCTGCGCCCGGCGGATGGGAGCAGGGATGCTGAGGGAGCTGCTCCGGGAGTCGGGCTGGAACAGCCGCGGGTGGACCCCGCCCGAGGTGTCCTGCGGGGCTCCCGGCGCCCCCCGGCTCGGCGGGGTCTCGAGTGGGGCCGGGCAGGCCTTCAGCAGCACGGCCGTCGGGGTCCGTGGGTACAAGTTGGGGGTACCCGGGTTCGGAGCAGGACATCAGCTATCCCCACACCGGCATCCCCCCCGGGATGGTGGGGAATGTGTGGCTGAGGGGAGCTGTCCCCAGGCTGCTGCGTCCACTGGCGATGGAGCCTTTCCTGGGATGTAACTGCGGGGGCAAAACGCGGCCTGTGACCGGTGAGGACCCCACCCTGCTGCAGCATCCCTGGAGGTGCTGCCACGTGGCTGTTGTCAGTGGTCTGAGGATCTGGCTGGGAATACCGGCTCTGCTAACTTGAAGCAGGTAACCCAGCCCCCACACAGCGGCCCTGCAGCAGGTTGTGGTGATGGAGCCTCGCCCTTGATGAGGGTTCACTTGTGGCTGGAGACTCCCTTCTGGCTTATTCTCTGCTCGGCTGGTTGGGATGACATGGCAGAACATGATGGTGTCTCCCTGACCCTGGAGGCTGAGCCTTTCTCCAGGGGTTGCTGAGCACATCGCAGCTGCTGTGCTCCCAGGGATCCCCCAGCACCATCCCGCTGGTGCAGCCTTCCCTAAGGCCCTGCCCTCGTGCCTGGTGCGAGCGAGGTGAGTGAACAGGTGGTCGTGTTTGCTTTCCTTTCATGGGCCCCTGCATTTCAGCCCTACATGTTGACTTGTTTACCTCTTGAGCACTCTGATATTCGTTTCATATCCCTGCCCTCTCATTTGTGGGTGGTCACAGACTCACTCTGTCACAGTACTATGGGGCAGCTGCATGTGCCCTCGGGGCTGAGGGCGCACAAGGGTGGCTTCACATCGCTGTGACTGATGGTGACCAGGAGGGCTGTTCCATGTGAGCGTGGTGTGTGTCCCTGAGGGCCATTTGGAAAAGCCCTCTCTTTTCGTGACGTGCTCCGTCGTCGCTTGATCGATCATGTGGCACCCATCCAGCCACTTTGTTTTGGAGCAATTTAAGTATCCTCCTTGCAGCTCTGCTAAGCCACTGTTGCTTTGGCTGCAACTTTGCATTAGTAAGGAATGATAAAGTCCTTTTAACCATTTAGCATTTTCTTAAACAGTTGGCCCATGGGTATCTGTAATCACTGTCTGGTCTCGTTGCACCATAGCTTTTCTAGTCTTTTAGCTGCTCCTAATAAGTGGTGGCTTTTTGAACAAGCACTGGCTTCCAAGAATTTTAAAAGGAAGGCTTGCACCAAAACATGGTCCGTGGGAGAGTTCTTAGAACTAAAGGCAATTTCTGCATCCCAGCTTCTTTAGAGAAGGCTGCTTGTGTCATGTCATGAGCCTAAAGCTAGGAACCAATTTCTGCATTTGGAAGAGTAGGATGGAGATTTTTGTGGGGTTTTTTTAGTACTGTTTTGGAGGGGTTTTTTTTAAGGATTCCCCATATACAAAGACAGCCAGGACAAACAGGAAACTTTTAGACATTTTGAAGAGAATGCAATAAGTAAGACATTTCAGCAGGTATCAGAAGTGCTAGTGAGTCTCCAAAGGAAATGGGTCTATGTGTATAATGTTCCAGGGCTTTGTGAACAAAAAACTGGTTTGTCATGCCTTCTTCCTTTGCTGTAGATTTTCTCTGTGGCTTGGGGGAGGCAGCTGCAGTGCAGATTTTTGAATGGGAGTGTGGGATCCAAGCTTTTAGTTTTTATCTTCTGTGTTCTTCAAGTCATATCTGAGGATGAGGCTGAAAAGATGCCCAAAGATGTGTATGTAATGAAGAGTATTCAGTCTGTATCCCTTCCTAGAAATGTCGCTTTAATGAGTTGGCATTGGAACTCTGTTGATATGGGCTGAATGTGAAGAAAACCCTTTTTTTTCTACTGAAAATCTTAGGTATGGTTTGCTGTCAGCAACAAGTAGTTGCTGCAATTAGAGGCAGGTTACTAAAGAAAATGAAGTAAGTGGTTGCATGCAATACCCATTAGTAAGGAGCAATGAGCAGGATTTTCATGCTTCAGAGTGGATTTGGGAGTTTTGCTTGTGGAAAAGGAGGAGCAGAAGAAGCTTTGTAGGGAAGGGTTGGAAATGGCAGAAGCTGATGCCTGATAAGACCTCTCCTTCTTCCTCTAACATCTACAAGGTACTGTCTGGCCAGAAATTCCAACTCATCCCAGGCTGGGGCATGTCATGGCAGAAAATTTAAAGTAGTTTGAGCATTGCTAACTTGTTTTTATCTTTATCATTTTGTTCCACTTTGCTTCATCCTGGATGTCTAAAATGACAGTTGGAACCAATAAATGAGGTGAGTTAATCTGATGATTCACTCCCCGCTCTGTCTCCTTGCTCCATCCTGAGGGGATTGTCTCGTGTTTTCTGATTCTTTACTGATGTCCTAGATATAAGTAATGCACTGCATTTTGGGCTGATAATTCTTTTGTTTGCAGTGCCCAGATTTTGTTTATGGAAAAAAATGTGTGTTTTACTGTAGCAATAAGCCATGTTCGTATGAAGTCTTCTCTGCAGATCAGGTTCCTCTGAGGAAACCCCTCTGCATGGTCCACACTCATGAATATTGCAAATGTCTTGAGTATTTTGGGGAGATAACTATGGAAAATCTCATACACTTTATTTCTTCAGTTTCTCAGGAGCATTTCAAGGTCACATACAGTTGTAAAGAAGTTTGACCCTGGATGCAGGTGCTGTGCCCTTGCAGCTGCCTGTCTCCTTCCATGCCCACAGAGCTGTGCCCTTGTGCTGCTTAATGAGCCCTCTCGTGAAGAGCAGAAGTTGGGGCTGGTGTGGGTGGGAGATGAGCTGAGGTTTGGCTCTCTGCCTCTCTCAAAGCAGAGCTTTGAAGTGGGGGGAAGGCTGTGGGGATGGCATGGAAATGGGGCTGCAGATTGCTGCTGCTGCTCCGATGGGGTTCTGACACAGCACTGTTACAAGTGGTGCTGCCAGTGCCACCACAGAAACCTAAGAAATTAAGACTTCTCTGGGTCAGCTGTTCTTCAAAAAAATATTGAAGGTTTTTCATTAAATTAATCATGATAGCAGAGCAGAAGAATGAGGATAGTGTGCTCTGGTTAATCCATTTAGTGGTGAGTTTGTTTGGCTGTAATGCTCCATGTGTATGGATTGTACAAATATTACAGGTACATCTACATGGATGAAGTGTGTTCACATTGCTGTGTTAATTAAATAGATTCTTGCTGGATTAAACTGAAGCTTTCATTTATCTTCTGTTTTTAATTCCTTCTGTTGTATGTGTGCTGATCTCTTAGATTGCTGATGTGTGTGGAGGAATATGCATGTTTCCACTCCAGCATACTGCTGTGCCATAGTGCTTTGTAAATCACCCTCTTTCCAACCTACGTAATAATACATTGCTACTAGAGGGGAAAATACCTGCAGAGAATGCTTATTTTCCTGCCTTATTATGGCATCAGTGGATGGTAACTGCATAGCACTTGTCTGTTGGTATAAATGAAATAAATATAGTTCTTAATGTTCTGTTGCAGAAACAGAAACACAAATACAGCTGTTTTTTTCTCAATAGCTATTGATGGGTTGTAATCTTGTACTTTGGTTTGCAATGGCTCCAGGGTCTGCTCGCTCGAATCTCAGATCTCTTGCTGTGCCGGTGGACTTGCAGAAATTGTTGTCAGAAGTGTTTTGACTGTAGCTGCTGTCAAACAAATGAAGATGAAGTTGAAATCCTTGGACCTTTTCCTGCTCAAACTCCAGCGTGGCTGTAAGTTTAGATGCACGATTTCCTAGCTTTAACCAAGGACTAGGACTAGTGATGAGAGTAATGAATTGCAATGGTACATTCAGAGGATGCCTCTTAGAGAGCAGTGACCTCCTGAGGCTGGGAATGCAGGCTACTCCTGGCATGGAGAAAAAGGGCAGGTCTGTTAACTCAAATAGCAAGGTTAGTCTTCGCAAAATCTTTTCTGATGGGTAAGACAGAAGTTGTTTTATAAGCTGGCATAACAAGCTGCTGACTGGTTTAGCTGTGCCCCCTTCTCTAAAGATGCCTTTCATCTTCAGTCCTATTTCGTCTTCAAATGGACCAACCCTTTGGAGCACTTCAACTTGGCTGAAATGCTGATGAGGTTGTTTTGAAATACTTTCTTATTCTAGCGTGAAGGTGGTTATCATCTAGGCAGATGAAAGGCATAGGTCCTACGTGCTCAGAAGGGGAGATTAATTTAAAGTTTCATTTAGCAAGACTTGATCTCCTGCGTCACCATGGTACTCCTCAGAATTTCTTCATTAAAGAGCCACAGCACCAGGTCTTATCTGGAGCTTTGATTAGTAGGTTTGCAAAATCATGACAAAGGAAGTCAGTGAATTCTTCCCCCTTTTACTTCCTCTCAGTCAGGAATCTGCAGCACATAGGTGGCCCCATAGAGGCAGTAGGGAAACCAAGAAGGGAGCAGTACTCTGGTGTTTTAGTGGCTGCCTTGTCAGCTGGGCTGTCCTTGTGGAACAGACCATTTGATGGACATAGCTTCAGCATCTCCAGAACTTGTGGCACAGGAAAGCCTGTTCAGTGCGTTGCATGATGCTCAGACTTTGGTACTGGGTGCTGAGGTACTCAAGTAATTTTATCTACTCCTGTGAGTATGTGCTGTTATTCTGTGTCAGCTCTGGAAGGTTCATGTCTTGGTGCTGCATGAAATAAATTTTCTCATGTTTAAACCGCAGTGATGTCCATGTACTCTTTTGAATTCAGGGAGAACAGGATGGTAATTAATACTGAAGCAATAAAAATAGAGCTGCTCAAGATATGTCGGAGTGGTTTTTAAATGGGGAGCAGCATATTTAAGAGTCTGATATATGCTCAGAAATGGATTCACCTGCAATTAATGGGGAATGGAAACCAAATCAATGCTAAATAAGAAAGCATCACGCACAGGAGAGCACAGTGACGAGGCTGCAGTATTGGTGCAGGAGCAATTACATTTTGGGAAGAAGTAGCTGGACTTGTGATGAGAGGCTGATTCAAAGCTTATCTAGTGTGCTGAGCAGCAGAAAGGACATCCTGTGTGTTTTGGGGTGGGGAGTGATTGTACCAGGGTGTAGTTTTTTGACTCTTGGATTCTTCTGTCTGGCTAAAGAGGTGATGTGAGCCCTGTTCTTATTATCTCAAATCTCAGATGTGTGGTGGCTTTGCAGATGAGTTGGACTTTGCCATGGGCAGAGAACATGGAGACCTTTGGACTCATAAAAATGCTCTCTCCAGCCTATATTGTTCTCCCTGGTCCTGCTCCATCTGAAAGCCCCTGCAATAACTTCTTGGAATGGCTGTAAGCAGAGGGCAACACTCTCTGGTGAAAAAAAACCCTGTTCTTCAATCCTGTTGCACTTTATGCTTCACCTACAGATGCTCACAGCCCTGGGAACGGTCCCTGTGACCCCAGCCCAGGCCATTTGTCAATCTTTCCATCCAGCTCTGGGTGGTTTGGTGTACTTAGGGTCTCCCTGTTCTGCTCTAGTGCTGAGAGGAGGTAAGTTCACAGAAGTAAAGACTGAGAGGGGCAGCAGGTGCCAAAGAGGAGGACACAGGAGAGAAGTAGCTTTGCTTTGCCAGGAGACCTGGACTGTGCCATGCCTTAGAGTCACTGAAGTCACCATCTCCTGTGACACCATTGCAAACCTGCGATCTCTAAGAATGCCTGTTGACACACATTGATGTATGAGTTGGAGATGAGGCTTTGCTTGCTGGAAAATGCTGTGGGCTCCTCTTGAGCTGGGATGGACCCAGAGTAGTGCCAGGCAATGTGATAATGCTTTGTGCTTCCAGGGTGATTCTGCTGGAAAATGGTGAGGGAGCAAAGAAATTATTTAAGTGACGAGGACAAAGAGAACAGAGGAGATAGGGAGAAGTAGAAGACCCAAGAGGTTTGAGAGGAGAGGGGGAGAAAATGAGCCTGTAGAGGAGCAAGGGTATGGAAGATGAAGAGGAAAAGAAAATAGAAGGCAGGAGCTAGATTTGGTATATTTTGTTT
The DNA here is from genome assembly GCA_018697195.1 of Certhia americana. Taxonomy (NCBI): domain Eukaryota; kingdom Metazoa; phylum Chordata; class Aves; order Passeriformes; family Certhiidae; genus Certhia; species Certhia americana. The sequence goes on from CM031870.1 coordinate 7,267,900, forward strand.
GCTACCAAATAGGAGATCCAAGCTTTTTTGTGCATGTTTAAGGTGGAAATCATCCCATGTTGACTCAGAATTCAGAAACCAAAGAAGAATTCTGTTTTCTCTGTGTTAATCTTATGTTTTTATATCTCTATATGCATTTTTGGTTGTAGGGAATGATCTCTGGAGTTAGGTATGTGAGCAGGGTCTGAGTTTGGACTTGTTCTTCGAATAAGGTTTTTAATGTTTATAAGTGCTCAGAGATCTGTGTATGCTAATTGAACCCCTCATTTTTTTTTTCCTCCTATTTTTGAAGAGGGTTTTTTTGTATTTAGTGGAAACCCCAACAATAAAAACCAGGTTTGATGTCACCTTATTTTGCATTTAGATGCATGCATAGAATTTGGGAAAAAATCAATTAATTGTATTCCCTGCTTTCAGCCTAAAAGTGTTTTAAAAATAGATCTATGTTTTCAGCTGAGATCTTTCTATCTTGCCTGTTCTTCATGGGCCTGAGACACTGGTGTAATGTAGAATGCAATTTGTACCTTCCTCACCTTCCTACCCACTCCCCAGGGGAGCACTGTTTTTATGGTCCTCATTGGTGAATGAGCAAACATCTAAATGTCCGTGGTTAATGACCTGTCCTTTATATTTTGGCCCCAGGTTTTCCCTTTGGCAGCTCTGAGACACCTCATTGTCCTGGAAATTCAGGAGTGGATGATAAAGCAGCAAATTTAAGCCCTACCTCTTGGGAGAATATGGATTTTTCTCACTTTCCAAATTTTTTGCAGTGGCAGCTTAGGAAAAAAACAACCTTCCTGCAATGAGTCCAGTTGCATTGACCTGAGTGCATGATAACTTCTTGTTATTTCGTGAGCAGCACTTACATCTTGGTCCTTGCAGAAATGGCCTGGGAATGAGGTGGATGTTTGAACTGCTTATTATGGAATATTCTACACAAACCCTAAAGATAAACAGTGCATGCTGTGAGACTGAATTGAAATCAGGACATGACTCCTCTTTCCAAAGGTTCGGATTAAACAGAAACAGAGCTGCTTTAACCAGAGCCAAAGTTTATTTGAGGAAAAATTATTGTGGCTCAGTTGCAATTTCCTTACTAAAGGTCATCTGTATGTTATTAACTCACTATTATGTTTACCCATTGTAGAACATCCTTAATGCCTCTCTTCCTGATTCCCTTTTCACCCTGCCTTGTTCTGTGCATTTGCTTCTCAAACACAAGCTTATCCAAATGCCACCTGTGATTGTGTGGACCTGCATTTAGGCATGAAAAAGCTATTTGTATTCCAAGCACTAATTATATCATATTATATCAAATTGTATGGTTTGGACTGCCTTTAATGGGTTGCAGGGCTGTGCAAATATTGTATGCCCCTTTTAGCAGAGGGTTTGGTTTTGATTATTAACAGAATATTTTTTTTAGCATGGATGAGTTGTGTGAATCTGACTTGGTGAAATTTGCATGCATCTCTCTGTGAACTTTGTGGGCTTGAATAAGAATTCCCAGTTGGTTTCGGGAGTTTGTTTGTTTCCTAATGCTTATTGGGCTTTTCTGCAAGTTTGCTGCTTTTTGTGGAATATGTCAATTGCTTTGCTCCAGTCATTGGTTACTAATGAAAATGATTCAATATATTTCATTTATACCTAGCTGAGTTGTGCACATAGAAAGGGTGGCTAGGAAGCAAAATTCACACAGAATTCCCCTTTGGTTTGCTCATTTTGTGCTGATGCTTTCCTTGTGATCTGCTGCTATTTTCTGTCTCGTGGCCTAGCTGTTTTGCAGGATGCACCACACGTATTGCACCCGTTGTGTGATTCCATTTCCATCAGCAGTGCTCCCCTCTGAGCACACAGCTGCAGACTTTACCTCCTGCAGTTGTTACTGTCTGCTCCTGCCTTTCTTTCAGTCAGAGCTGAGAGAGCTTCACTTCTTTCAGGAGCAGCTTGTGACATGTTGGGGCTTTTAACCAGAATGTTGTTTTATATAAAAACAATTTGTGTGTACATGTATACATTTAAACAAACTGAAAGAGGAGTTACATGTGGACTTCTCTATGATGCCAGCCTTCTGTGGAGTCTTCTCAAAGATGCTACAAAACTTGAATTGTCATTTAGATGCTGCCAACTTCCCTGCTCCCACCAGGATCTCTGGGCAGTAAAATTATTGTCTGCTGAGAATCACATCTGGTTTACATAAATGGATAAAAAGCAGCCAGACATTTTAAAAGGCATGCCAATAAATAGCAAATAATGAATTGTGTCTGTAAGATCAAGTTTTGAAACTTTACTGGCTAACCTGCAATATTTTACAAGGAGGTGTGTGGTAGGTTTGGGATATCTGAGCATGGTGGTTTTCTGTGCTGATTCATTCCTAGTGAAGTGTGTGCTTCCAAAGCGTAGCTGTGAATTACAGCAGGAAGCTACTGTTTGAGGTTTGTGGGGTTTTGGTTTGATCCGTTTCTTTAGAGAGAAGTATAACATTTCTGGACAACATCTGAGTTATATGTGCCTTAGTGGCCTGTGTCATGCTCTAATACTGATAAAACTCTGTTTGAAAGACAGACAGAGAGGTGAAGAATCTGGTTTTTGCATAGATCTGAAGTCAGTTGCTCAGCCTTTTGCTTGCCAGATAGAACAGGAGATACCCCACAGCACTGAGGGTGCACCCAAGATTAGCCCCAGAATGCCAGAACACATTATTATTCTGTATATACTCCTTGTACTGGGTTGAATCATCCAAAGGTATCTCATTATAACAGGATAAACAGCCAAAATGAGGACAAAGATGGAGACTCTGAAAATACAATCAGCGAGCTGCCTCCCACTCTTCAGGATGTTTCCCCTGACAGAAGGCGCTCGTCGTCAGATACATCACGGTCCACTTACAGCCTCATGAGGCGGATCTCAAGTAAGGTCGTCCTTCCAACATTAATGTAATTCTTGTGGGGGAGAAAATCAAAGTGTAGTGCTTGCTCTTTCATCTTTTAGACAGGGAACCAAGTCAAGTTGAAGGCACATTGATTAAAATCTCATCCTGTTTTGCAGGAGCACAGTGGAAGGGGCCAGCCCTGTTTTTCTTGCTGAATCACAAGCATGGTAGTTGCACGTGCAAATGGACAGGGAGGGAAAAGTGCAGGCAAGCTTGTGCTTCAGCGTAGCTGAGGGTGCTGTTAATTGTTATCAGTTCAAGGGGGAAAAGCCCCACTATGGAGCCTGTGCTGGCATTGCACAGACACAGAATAGCTGTACCCAAAGAAGCATCTAAAGCCGATGTGCACCTGTAATTGCTTTAGTGGACTTTCTGACACTCATGTTTGTGTGTTTCTCCTGTTCAGGTCTGGAGTCGAGGAGGCCAAGTTCTCCGTTAATTGACATCAAACCCATCGAGTTTGGAATAATAGGAGCTAAGAAAGAAATAGTTCAGCCAACTATCCTTCGGAAAACCTACACCCCAGATGACTATTTTAGAAAATTTGAACCAAGGCTGTACTCTCTTGATTCAAATAACGATGACATGGACTCCTTGACAGATGAGGAGATCTTGTCCAAGTACCAGCTGGGCATGCTGCATTTTAGCACACAGTATGATCTGTTGCATAATTATCTAATAGTGCGAGTCATTGAGGCTAAAGATCTGCCTCCTCCAATTTCTTACGATGGTTCAAGGCAAGACATGGCTCACTCCAACCCCTATGTGAAGATCTGCCTTCTTCCTGATCAGAAGAACTCCAAGCAGACTGGAGTGAAACGCAAAACGCAGAACCCAGTGTTTGAGGAGAGGTACACATTTGAAATCCCCTTTTTAGAAGCCCAGAGAAGAACTCTGCTTTTAACTGTAGTGGATTTTGACAAATTCTCACGCCATTGTGTTATTGGCAAAGTGTCAATGCCCTTGAGTGATGTAGACCTTGTGAAAGGTGGACACTGGTGGAAAGCCCTTGTGCCTAGTTCTCAGGTAACAGAATTTACCAGATTATTGCCACAGTTTTTCTTGCTGGTTTGGGGGTTTTTATGTGCGTGTGTGTGTGGTTCCTTTGCCTGTTGGCAAGTAACGCTATTTCTAATTAGTAATTGTCATCTTGTTAACACAGCATTTGCTGGGTTGGGATTATGACTGGTTTTATAACTAACAGTGTGAGGTAGAGGAGCTGTCTTTTATAGTCATGAGCAAAAATCCTATGTCAGCTTAAACAAGAACAATACAAGACTGCTCTTGAGGTCTGCACCTTTGGGAAGGTGTTTCTTGTCACTGTGGTGACCTGAATCCATTCTCAGGAATGCTGTGACACTGTCCCACCCAGGTCATTCCTGTATTCTGAGGACATAAGAGGAACCACTGGTGCCTGTTCAATAATGATTTGATTCAATAAAACATATAGAAGATTATATCTATCCAGACCTGTGGCATAATGCATAAGCAACAATCTGCACAGGAGTGCTAGACTTATTTTCATTAGATCCCTGAAGGAATTAAATTTGCCATAAATATTTGTCTGATGCAAGTGGGATGTTGCATGCATTTTGGGCATTTCAGCCATCCAGTGGGATGGGAAGAGGAGATGCAGAGGGTCTGTGTGCTTTCACCTCTGTTCTCAGGAAAGGGCCACCTCCTTGCCAGCCAGGTAAAGGGCTGTTCAGTGGAAAGATCTGAGCTTTGCAGCTGGGAATGGTGATTACCTACCAAATTTGCCACTCTTGGTATCACCCACATAACTAGAGGCACGGAACCCTGTGAAAGACCAAGAGAAGAACATAATGTGAAGAGCATCTCAACTAAGTACTAAGGACAGGAATATCACATAGAGTTGGTGTAACAAGCTTGCCTCTCCCAGTTCCTTTCCAGCTCACAAATTGCAATTTCCAAGGAGTCTTTGCTGAATTACATCCTGTTGGATGGTTCACTTTTTCTTTGATTTTTAGGTGTTCACAAAAGGGTGCCATAGCCAGAGATACTGGATGAAATGAGCAGTAAATTATTGGCTTCACTGCTCTTTTGCCTTGTGGGTTCAAGTGTCTGATTTGGAGTGGAAACTTCTGATCGGACACTTGTGGAAGGAAATACCCCAAGCAGTGTTTGGAAGTGAAGCCAGCTGGGGCTCTGACTCTGCTGGGGCCCCTCTGTGTGTGCAGAGGGACTGGGAGCACTTTCTTCTCTTGCTCAGACCTGCTGTACTGTATAAAGGGGAGGAAGATCAGGGCTCCAGGTAACTGCAGGAGAGCCAGCTGGATTTCCTGTAACAGAAGTAGGAGTCTTGTGGGATTAGCTTGAGCAATGTTCAGGCAAGAAAGGAAGTTTTGGAAGTTGTACAGAAGTCAAAATCATGGGGTCCCTGAATGTGTGTTTATGTAGGACATGTCTTTGCATCCCATTATCCTCCTGTTTTCCCACCATGCAGTTTTGCTTCTCCCTACTTTTTGCTTTTAGGGAGTTTTTGCTGCTCCCTACTTTTGCATGATAAATACTTCTCTGTATTTTGCATCTCTTTATGAGTACTTGGACTCATTCCACAGCTAATACAGACCTTGATTGGAAAAGATCATCTCTGCCTTCATGTGCCAAGCTCGGAGCCAGCTCTTCCTTTCCCCCATCTCCAAAGTTTCATTGAAAGCTGCTGCTGTTTTCAGCAGTGCTGTTTGCTTCATCAGCATTCAAGATAAATTAATTATGCAGAAGTTGGCATTTCTGATATTTATAAAAGGAAGGAGAAAGACAAAACCCTATTTGAATGCACAGGCTTAAAAGCCTTTTGCATTTATCCCCTTGCTATCATATGGAAAAACTTAGACAAAAATTCTTCCACACTTTGATAAATAAAGTGGTCCTTTCATACCTTTTTGCTGTTTTTACCTTAGCTGGAAGACTGTAACTGTAAAGGGATCAACAGTGCTTATACAGGACATCCAGTGATGATGTTTGGCATCATCCTCCCATATTTTCTCAATGATAAAATTTTTAAAGTTCATTGATTAAGGTCTGTTTCATCCTAGTGGTGATTAAATTAATTGATCAAAGGGTTAAGATAAGTCCTGCAAGAAGTAGAACAATAAAGCTTATTGCTTTGAAAAAATACTTTTTAATGTCTTTTCATAACAGTTTGTGCTAGAAATTTCTGAGGGTTTTTTTAATACTAGTTGGAACCTTCTGCCTGTGGAATGATAGATTTGACATGTTGACAATTTTTTTATACTTCTTGCACTTTTACTTGATTAGCTGAGGGACAGGCAGCCTTTATCAGTTTCTTGTTGGATTGAACCTGAGCCTGCTGAAGTGTGCTTTGTGTTGAGAGATGATGATAGACAGGGACGAAAAAAAAATCTACGTGCAGTTGCATTTTATTTTGTAGAAGGTGTCCTTGGATCCTGGAGAGCACCACAAAGTGCTGTGGTGCAGTTCTGATCATTAGTCGAGGAAAATGTGCCAGTCTGAGCTGGCTGCCCCAGGGCTGTGACACGGAGCAGCAGCTGGCAGCACCCCCACAGCCACAGGAGAAAAGGCTGAAGAAGGTGCTTGGAAAAGCAATAACAGGAGAGGGAGAAACACAGACAGTCATAGACATGATATGTGAAGATGAAAGACACAAAATAGGTGAATTTTTTTTTTTTTTTAGCTGGAATTTATAGACAGAAACATCATGAGCTGGAGAGAGATGGAGGAAAGTGAATCCAGATGGCAGGAGCTGTGGAGAAGTTTTCTCTTCATACTGGTGGGAGTGGGAGGACAGCAGGCATTGTGAAAGAGCAGAGAAAGGGGCCAAATGACATGAGCTAAGATGAACATCTGTTTTGCACTTGCTGGCTCCACCTGGAAGCCATTGACACAGAGTGTGCTGATAAAGTCAGGTGCTGAGTCCTTGTCCCACCATCACACTGAGTTCCCTCATCCCAGAGCTGGAACAGTGACTTAGTACAGGGTTGTGCCAACACCTGTGAGCTGCAGAAGGTGGGGAAAGTCAGGAATCTTTTGGTGTGTGCAGTGTCAGCAGGGACACCAAGCTTCTCCCAGGTGAGGCAGGGTTCAGCTTCTACAGCCAGCAGCTCTGTTGGTTCCACTGGGAGCTGGACCAAGATCAGCTCCTTAGGTCTGTGGATGGGATGTACAGCTCCTGATGATTGGAGGAATTTCTTCATCACCATCTCCTGGAGCTGCTTTGAGTGAACAAGCAGGGCACTTTCCTTGGTTTAAGGAGGTGGCAGTGCAGCACTGTCCTGCTCCGTGAGAGGTGGCCAGAGGGCCCAAGTACAGCTGAGCAGCAGGCTGTCCTCTCAGCCTGAGGTACCAGAGCTACAAACTGCTCAGTGCCAAGCCTCAGCAGAAGGTTGTACCTGCACACAAGCACTTTCTGAGCATGGATCACGCATTCAGCATTTAGGAGGATCGAGCCCAAAGTGGAGGCACGGGTGATCTGCTGCCTGATGCATCATCAGAGCCAGCAGCTAAGCAAAGGACTTACTCCTCATTCCTTGTGAAAATGTCAGTGCAGGTATTGCCAAATTCTTTGGTAGTTCTGGGAGGATTTCTCTTGCAGGGTAATTAATGCCTTTCTAAAGCACAGTAGCTGCTCATGGAAAGGCTCTTAAGTCCTGTCCCCATAGGAACACTCTGCACTCCTTAAATATCCCCTGAAATGTGTGTGGCTTTGCTTAATTACCATGAATGAAGTTGGCAGGCCTCACTGTAGCTGGGCTCAGATTCACATATTTTGCTGCTAAAACTAATTCTGAAGCACATGTTCAGGACCCCAAGTTTTATTGACATATGATTCATTTCTCTTTTGGCAGATTTGAGTGGGCAGGAATAAATGTTTTAGACCAGCAGTAATGAGAGCTTGGAGATCATTCTGTAAAAAAAAATAAAAATTGCCTTGTTGTGGTGGGAAAATAGCATGAAATTCCTTCTTCCCTCAAATTAAGCCATTTTTATAGTAGAAGGAGTGTGTATTGGACTTGCTTTTTTGACTTTGTACTATGAGTGCACTAGAATGACCTGTCAGTTCTGATGTTCAAGATGGTACAAAGTGGTTGTGTGGAACCATGTTTGCTCATCAACTGGGAGTTAAAATCACCCTGGAAGTTTACCTGTGGCCAGTGGAGGAGATGCCATGGGCAAAGCCTGGCAGAGGGCAGGAAACCCCCACACTGCAGGTTACTGGAGTTAGAACTGTGATGAGATGCTGTGATGGATGCTTGTCCATCATGATAATAACATTTTTAGCTCTTAACCTGTGGTTTGTTTTCATTTTTTGGCTTGTGTTGTTCTACTATCTTCTTTTCTTTCACTCTGTATGTTTGTTTTCCCTCAGTTCTATTTCGGTGTGTTTCTTCCCCCCTTTCCTTTTTGAGGCTTTAAGGCTCCAGCACTGAAAAATTTTTCTTCTTGACTGTTCTCTCTTTATCCTTATCCGTCTTCTTGGCCACCTCATCCTTTCCCCTCAGTGGTGCTCACTCCTTGCCCTTCCAGCAGAAGACTGGGATGCTGTGGGGTATATTTTGTGCAGGAGGAACCCAGAGGAGAGGCTGGTAGAGTCCAGGAGCTAGACCTCTCCATAGGCTATCTTCTTCCCAAAGCTCTTTGCACAATAGAGGTTTTGTCATGGCCTTTCAAACTGATGCTAAGACAGTTTGACTTTAGAAGGGATTTTGTGACTCTCTTCATCATGCATCCAGTTGGTGTCAGTTATGTGGGAAACACTGCTCCTATTCATTGGTAAGTATTCATTGGAAAATATTTTTTTCTCAGGTTCTGGTCATTAATAGCTCAGCCTTCCCAAAACAATGGCTGTGTCACAGGATGCTGTAGAAGACCTGTTAGAGCAAACTGTTCTAAACCATCAGTTTTCTAATGTGCCTGGAGGTGCCTACACAGATAACCTTGAGGAGGAAAATCAATCTGAAACTTCATCAGGAGCGATGCATAGATGTCAGTGCTGATGTAATGTGCTCTGGTTTCTGTTGGGAAGGGTTTCAGCTGCAGAATTTTGCTGGTGGTGTAGCAATGCACAAGAAGTAGTCTGGGGGGCTGTGAGGAAGGAATTACCTAGTGCAAACAAGATGTGCAATTGACATTAATTAAAAGCTCATCTTTCTTTGGGTGAGCCTCTTTGTGTTTCAGAGATGACAGAAAAGAACAGAAAAAATTCTGGTTCAAAACTTCAGGGTTCAGCCTAGGCAGTAACTTGAGAAGGTTCTGGATCGCAGGTGAGCCCAAGGGTGCAAATCCAACCTGGGAGTGAAATGTTAATCAGAACTTCAAGACAGTCTCAGACATCCCAGACTTGGTGTCACTCCGGCATCTCATCAAACAGGAAATTGCTTTTCCAGGGTCATCTGGGATCTCGGCAGGAATCAGCTCATCATCAGCATAATAATGGCAGCTGAAATGGTGCCTTAGCAGGCGGGTGCTGAGGGGCACCTCTGCACTTGCCTGCCGTGAGCAAAGCAAAGCTATTGGAGGCAAAACCAACAGCACTGCAGTTTCCTGATGAAAAGACCTAGGAAATGTAAAATTCCGGCACTTCCTTGCCCTAGGGTGAGCGCTGTGCCGATGGCACCTCTTGTGCATGAACTCACATCCCCCTTCTCAGCTCAGCCCCTCCGTGAGCCTGAGCTCTGGGGATACCCCAGTGTGAGACAGAGCAAGGGTGATGTTCTGTGCCTCCACAGGGCTAGGCTCGGAGATGCCTGGGAAGGCCACCCTGGAACAGAGACTAGACAGAGCAAGAGGATAAAGTAGGGATTTATTAAAAGGCCTCAATGGACAGACCCTGGGCAGTGCAAGAGCCTGGCTGGGCTGCACCAGGTTGAATCACAAAATGGATGCCAAATCACGAGGTCCCACACTTTTATAAGTTTTGGTCCGTTAACGTATTGGAGTTAATTGCCTCATTACAGCTTCAGGTTATGAATCTCCATCCTCCTTGTTTTTCTCTCTTCAATTCACTGCTGTTTTTGCTCTTGGGCCTGAAATTTGTGTCGTTTGTCCTTAGTCCCGAGCTGGAAAAGGAATTGTTTTGTCTACCTACTCTGTTAAAAGAGCTTAATAGCACTTAATATGAAATGCAGAATCACACACTAGAACAGCACAGAATCTGAAAAATATAAAACCTAAAACTTAAAGCATCAGGGATTGCTGGTTCTGGCAGCACAGAGTGTGTCCAAGCTATGGGTGAGCAAGGCTGTCACATCAGCGAAGGGGACCATGGCATGAGTTTGTCAGGAAAAGCCCAGGGAACCAAAACCTCTTGCCTTGTACCTCCTGCTTCATGGAGCAACCCGTGGGTTCTTCTCTTGTTTGCTAATCATGGCAGGTGGCTGAAGCACAGGAGAAAGCTGGTGAGCGTGGTGTAGCACAGCACGGTGGGGGCAGTGCCAGCCTGTGGTGACTGCCAGCCACTGATCCATTTTCCTGTGTGTCTGACATCCCCTAAAGCACCAGGGCAGCATTTGAAGCATATTTCCCAGATCCTCGTGGCTAAGCTAGAAGTAATGCATTTATAACATCAGAGGCAGTTGGCTGCTGCCATTCAGTGCCTTGAAAAGGCTGAGTCACTTGTCTGGGTAGGTAAGCTGTCCAGGCACCTGGGCTTCCATCTGAAAACACCTTCTGGTACTGCTGCAAACACTTCTGGTGCTCTGCCTGTAGTGGGGCTGCCCTTCCCTGCTGACTCTGAGCACACCCATTCTGCCATGGCCTTTGAGGCAGGGACTCCATGTTCCTTCCCTCAAAATAATGAACACAAATGTGGGCACTCTTGAAAAGCATGAAGTGGTGGAAGGTGCTGTTGAGATCTGTGAGATGAGGTTTAATCTGAGACTGATTAAAGCTACTCATAGTCTGCCCACTGTCTTTGGTGGATCACACTTACAGAATATAGCATTTTATAGCTCTTCTTACTCAAATTTAGGCCTAGATAGCCAAAATTCTAGAGGTGCTGAAATCCCTGTTAGGTTAGGTCCTACAGAGAAGTAGGTCCTACCTTTACCTGTGGAAGGCTGGGTGGGTTGGGCAGCAGTGTGGTGGTTACACTGTAGTGCTCCTTCCACAATCTCTGCAGGGGTGATGGGACTTGGTTCTCCTGCCAGTGCCTAAGGGGGTGTTACAGATCCAGCCTGACACTGTCAGTGTACATCAGGCTTTTTTTTTTTTAAGTGGATCACAAATGCCAATGAATTGGAAGCATGGAGATCCGCCTTCCCTTGCTGAGCTCCATGGCTCCTCTCTGGCCCAGGGAAACACTTTGTCTCCTGCAGTTCTTGGGTAAGGTCAACAGGTTCCATCAATGGACAACTCCACAAGTAATTATGCCAAATCTTAATGCAGATTTTCAGCACTCTAAGCCTGAGGTGACTGGAAAGGTCCTACATCACTGCCCCATGCCAGCCTGCCACCTGGCTGTGCCAGAAGTTTGGTATTTGCAGCTGGAACTGTTTGTCTCTCCCCAGCAGGTAATAAAATCACTGATCAGTTTCCTAATTTACACTGTCAGAATGCACCTGAATTTCTAGGAATTTAAGCCTGAATGGAACCTGACTAACAGTGAATGCAAATGGAAGTAGGACTGGGTCTAACCAGTAGGACTGGTTAAGAATGTTGTTTATATGTTACAAAAAATGAGCTGGGGTGGAGGGCTGCCGTGTGTGGTTCCTGTTGAGGGTGGTGATGTGGACACTGTCATGCTTCCATCCTATCCTGGTAATAGGATTAAAAATTACTGACTGTTCCTGATGATAAACTTGTCTGCAGGCTGTTCCAGCCACAGACCTGAGAGCAGCATTTTGGGCAGAACCAAATGAAAGATGATAGTTTAAATCAATTAGATGGTGTTTAGACCACCTTGAATGTGAGACTCTTGGATCCTTACATTGTGCAACCACAGGGCACCACGGTGTATGTAGGTATGGCTTGGCCTCACCACATTGTGAGTATTGTGTGCATATTGGGTCAGGCTTGTGTTGGGGAGTGGCTTTCTCATGGAAAGAACTTAAAACACCGTATGTTGAACAGCACTGTGATGTGGGAGCTGGCCTAGGTTGATGGAAGAGAGGTGCCTTCTGGGTGAGGCAGTAATACTGTATCAACAAAAGAAATTGCATGTGCTAAGTGTGAGTGTGGGTGCTGTGGAGTCACAATACTGCCCCACAATGTGACCCACAAGATGCTGTGACAAAAGGATTTTGAGTTAAGAAATCAGATGCTTTTTCTGGTTGGGTTTCTCAGCAGCCCCAGCCTCAGTTTCCCCGAGCCACTGATGTCTTTACCAGGGATTGCTCCTTGTATGCTGGCCCATCTGCTGATGAACCTGGTCAGTCCAGGCTGTGACTTTTCTGAGAGCCTTTTACTTTACTGTCTACTCATAGTCTCTGGTTTCTGTAATCTAATATTTGGGGCATCAATAAAGATATTGAAGTTTTTGTTATGATTGCAATACCACTGCAGCTCCTTTTCTTCTTGGGGATGGGCTCTGACACCTGATCGAGGTTGGTTTTGGGCTGTTCAACTATTTGGGCTGAAGCACTAGCTCTGCACTCCTGCTTGGACCTGGCACTAGGCAGATGGATCAATTCCCTGTCTAGACTGGCTGGTGTATCCAGTCTCCAGAGTTGTTTCAGTGTGTGTATTTTGCATCTGACAGTAAGAGTCTCTCAGAGCCTGGTCATGGCAAGGGAGGAGAGGTTATTTTAAACCCTCATGTCTGATGAGCAGTGATGGGAGCTCTCCAGCTCTTTAATTACAAGTTTTAAGCATCATTAAGTAAAAGGAAAAGAAATTATGGCAGAACAGCTGTATTGATGTGGAGCTGTGGCCGTGGTGCAGGCTGGTGAACAGCAAGGGCACACTCAGGCTGGGCCATGGTCTCTGCTAGATGCCAAGGGAATGTCTCCTCTGAACTGCCTTGCTGTGACCCAGGGATGCATTTACCACTGCTTGTCTGAATTCCCCAAGTGGCTGGTGGGGTACCTGGGGGCTGGGGAGGAAAGAGAATGTCTTCTCCAGTGGGTCTGTGTTCTGCACATTGGTAAGATCAGAACTACTGGGACCATTAAAAATGGAGAAGGTAGAAGCTACTAACCTTGTACCCCTGCCTCCTTACGGGTCCTCTTTGCATGGCTGCTGGGAAGCTGGGGAGGGATTGGTGATTAGAGAAAGATCTTCATTTGGGGATAGTTTCTTTCTTGTTTCCATTTAGCATGAGGTACTGCCAGATGGTTCTTGGTTGCAGTTCAGAGCATGACTAAAATTCATTTTTTAAGCACTTAGACAAATGGGATTTATTTAATTTCTCTCCCTTCCCTTCCCCTCTGAGCTCTGTTCTAAATCTTCACGTTCTCTTTTCCCTGCAGAATGAAGTAGAGCTGGGAGAGCTGCTATTGTCACTAAACTACCTGCCAAGTGCAGGAAGACTGAACGTGGACATCATTAGAGCAAAACAGCTTCTTCAGACAGACATGAGCCAAGGTTCAGGTAAAGGGCAGTGCATTTCTCACATTACTCATGCACAGATTATATGTGCCTTTAAAGCAGATAGACCAGTGACGCTGCAATTTGTGGGAACCCAGGGGGATTTGATGCTCAGTGGCTGTTAATATAAGGCTCTGGATGTCTGTCTTGTATGTATAGACAACAATAATGAAAGTATTTGGAATTTACTCTGAGATACAATGGAGGGTTTGCCAAAATTAAAGACCTCTGAGCTAGGCTGAGGTGAGGAACCAGAAGCTTTGATCCCCTTGTGCTGTGTTCTGTAAGGTAGCCTGTGGGCATTGCTCCCAGCTGGGAACTGCTTCATGCCTCTGTCCTCAAGTGGCTTGCCCATGTTCCTGCCGCAGCCTCTGCTGCTGCCATAATATTGGCATTTTCCCAAAACAACAGTGTGCTTGGTCTCTGTCAAGGCTGACATTAACTGTGGTTTTGGCAGGGACTGTTTTTAATCTGGCTGCCTGACTTTTGTCCCCACTGCAAATCTCTGGGAGCAGCATGGGGTTACAAGTCCCAGCCATTTCCAAAGGCCATTTCCCAGCACAGTCCTTCCCTGTCGTGCCCAGCCCTCACAAACAGGGCTGCTGACTCATGATCCCTGTAACACAGGGCCTATGCTTTGTGCTTTTTGTCAGATCCCTTTGTGAAAATTCAGCTTGTTCACGGATTAAAATTAACAAAAACCAAGAAGACCTCCTGCATGCGGGGCACGATAGATCCCTTCTACAATGAGTCCTTCAGCTTCAAGGTTCCACAGGAAGAGTTGGAGAATGCCAGCCTGGTGTTTACAGGTAATTGTGGTGGTGTCAGCTTGGCATGGTCATGGCTGGCTCTGAGGTGAACAAAGCAGCAGTTGTGGGTGTGCAGGAGATTGCTTCTCCCACCCTACAAGGGGTGCCCGTCACTGGGGTCCCCTGGGGAGCTTAATTAGCACTCTGTCCTCTGCAGAAGCTCTCCCCAGCATTGCCACCCGACCTGGCTGGGAGTCAGTCCTGTGTTTAATTGGTCCCATTCGAAATCCTTCTGTGCAGAGGAGGAGGAGGAGCATTCATTGCCCTTCTCAGTGGCACCCAACCTGGGCATAAAGTCAAACCTGAGAAGAATGAGAGCAAAATAGTGAACAATCACAGAGCCCAGGCACTGGCAAAGTAACTTCTGGTACTTGATGTGGTCTGCTGAGGAGCAGATGCACCTAAAGACGTTCCACATTGACCTCAGCTGTTCTGTGGGCAGGGCTTGCTTGTGCCTTTGTTTCTAGAGGGCTGGGACTCAGTGCCCAGCTCTGAATGGCACAGCTGAGATGGACCCAGATATAAACCACAGAGCCTGGGGGCCATGAGCAGGCTCAGACCTGACCTCACTTGAGAGCTTTGTAAGCACAGAGATGCTTGGCTGGGATAGGAGTTTTTATTTTTGAACAGTTTATGAATCTCCTGTATTTGCTCTTGAGGCATGAAGACAGGCAGTAGAGCCTTGGTGCTGAGAGCAGCAGTGGCAGAGCATAGGGATGCTCCCTGGCTGGGCTGCAGTCGTAGGCTGAGGTTGGTGGCATTCTCTGCCTTTTCCCACCATGAAAATCTTGAGCAGGGCTGCAGGGACCCCTGTAAAGGGTGGGGTTCCCTCCCCTGCCATGACTTTACCCACCCTATGGAGCTGTGGAGCTCAGGCACCTTCAGGAGCAGGATCAGACCTTGCCCTCTGCAGCGTCAGAGGGGCTGGGTAGTGGGGCCCACACTCTTTTACCACATTGGGCTCTCATGCTTTACAAATGCTTTTTTTGACAATTTTCAACCCATTACCCACGGGAAAAGAATCTGCTTCTGAAAGGATGTATTTTGAAGTATTTTTTAATTTTACTTTTTACATGGAAGACACAGGTATCAAAGCTGGTTCAAGGAGGTGTATTCCAACCCATTAGTTTGTTTTCAAACATGTTATAGCAAAAAGTGATGCTGATTAGCAATTTAAATTTTGCCCTTCATGCTCAGAAATTCCTCAGCAAAACACCTGTGATTAATCACTGCTTTGCATGCATGTCACCCTGACTGTAACTTGCATGTGCAGTGACGAATTTGTTCTTGGAAGCTTCCATCAGGCGATCTTGTGGTAGGTGTGAATTGCTCGATTCTTTGTTTTCCCCTTTTCTTGCTGGAAGCAGAAAAGGCAAACAGAGTAGCAGCTCTCTGCTGTTGGTGAGGGGAACACTCTGCTCCTCGCCACAGTGAATGAAGTTAGGATTAATGAGTGGATCTCCGAGTATTTTTTTTTGTCTGTGCAAAGGGGTCTGTTCCCAAATGAGCCAATGGGAGATTGGCTGATTCATCACCCTACGTCATGCAGTTGGATTTCAGCACTGAGCCTCGTAAATGAGGATTCATTTTATAAGTGACATATTGCTTGCTTTGAATGTTGCAGTAAATAATTCCAAGCCAGAAACATCCCCAGCAGCTCCAAAGCTGGGAAAGAATGTGCAGAGCTTTGGGAGGAGCAGGGGAACCAGGTTCCCTTGGCTGCCCTTGGACCGAAGGGTGAGGTGCAGCGTGGGCATAGCGCTGCCTGAGCTCCCTGGGCTGGTGCTTATGCTGTTTCTGGGACACTCTGGTGTGAGATGTGTGGTTATTGTAGCCAACAGAGAGCTGGAGCCAGGGGCTGGTCATGTTTTTGTGTGTACAGCCTTATGCTGTGTCAGTGCCTGCATTGTCTGTCACAAGTCCCTCTGGATCAGAGGACATGGTGGTGGTGAAGATACTGATCCACATTCAGTGTTCATCCAAGGGACACATTTGCTCCTGATGCTGGTGGAGCTGTGTCCCCAACAGGGAGTGCAGCACCAATTTATTCCTGTGTGCATCTGTGGGGTTCTGCTGAAATGAGTTTCTGAAGTTCTGGGAAGGGAGTTGTGGTGTTCCCCACAAAGCTCCTTCTTGGCACCTTACAGTATTTTGCAGCTGAAGGACTCATGAATGGCTTTGGGATCTTCTGTTAAAAGATAATCAAGAACAAATGTTTGGCACTTTGGGTATCTTGCAGTGCGAGGATCTCTATTTTGCATCTCTGCGTAGCAGGAGTGTAGTTTTGTTTTTTTAACTTAGGTGCTTTGGGGTTCTTTTTTGCTGCAGTGGTGGTTCTTTCTGTTGTATGTTTTGTTTGGAATTGGTTTTTAATTTCTTTTCTCTTCTAGTCCATGTCTCTAGTTCATTAGGTCAGTTAATTAAATTTGCTGTTGAGTCAAAGTCCGATTGAAAAGCAGAATATTCCTGCTTGAAGGTGGGTGATGATGCTTTGAATGGAGAGAGAGAAAGTGCTGTAAAAGCAGTCATGGGAGCCAGAAGTGACTATGTCTTCAATAATTTAAAGGAACCTTTATTGTGGCTTCATCTTTTGGACTCAGTTTGCAGCTGTCTTTACATTGGCTTGGCTTCAATGGGAAGCCCTGGAACTCTGCCAGTTCCCATCAGCTGGGGTACCTGGCTCCCAGTGGGGCTGGTACCACACTGCAAAGTAAGGCACTATCCAGACAAAGTAAAGTTAATTTTGTTTTTCCCCCTGTGTGTTTTTCTCCTGTGCATCTTGATAAAGCTGTCTGTGTTCAGTGCACTCTGGTATGGATTTCTCCACAATTCTGCTTTGATTTAGCAAGGATGGTGTGTGCAAATAGTGAAGACATACGGTAAAGCACTATCCCTGCTTTCCTGGTGGTGCTCTGGAGAGCTGAACTCCAGACCAAACTCAGGGCTGAAGCACAGCTGGATTTGGAGAGGGGCCCTGAGTGCCTCCAAGATGATGTGCACAGGAAGAGCTCTGCATTAGCCAGGACTGGAGGAGGTGATTGGGCTGGTTCTTTGACTTTTCCTCCTCCTTAGGCATACAAGGATTCAATACTGTAAATCATTGGCATTTACAAACCAAAATGCTTCTCCTTCCACGCTGGTGCAGGACACCTTGTACCAGCTGTCTTCCTGTGTTCCTTCCTCAGATGCTTACTGGAGCTGTCACTAACTCACATTCACAGTTCAGTGCCCAAAATGAGGTGGGATGAGCTCTGGTGGAAATGTACTCTCCGGGAAAAAGCATCCAGGGTCAGGATTGCTGCTGCAAGTGTTGTCTGTTAACAGCTTCTCCCCAAAAGACGCTGAAACCAGGAAAGCCACTGATACTTGTAACAAGTCTAATGTCCTGACCAAAGAAACAGATGATTGAGGCAACAGCTGGTGGAGATGATGATTGACTTCCATTTACTTCACCAAATATGTTGTCTAGGTAATGGTCAGCCATATATACATACTGTAACAGAAATGTACTCTTTGGGGTGGTTCTTTTTACCACTTTCTGGGGTTCTTTTGGCAGTCTTACATATATCCCCCATGTACTATCTTCTGCTTGAGTGCAGGCAAGTCATGGGCTCAGCTCCTGCAGGGAAATGGGGCAGGCTCTGAAAGGCAGGGTGTTCTCCTAACCATGTACACCTGTGAACAAAGGTGTTACTCTGATGGCAAGGGGAGGGTGGAGTTTGACCCCAACAGCAGCACTGGCAGCTGCTGCCCAAGGTCATTTCCATGAAGAAAAAAGAGTATTTGAGATGCAAGTGCAGCCTCTGTGCTTGGGAGGGCTAAATGATGAACACCCAGAGACCCTGTGCTCTCCCCACTGAGGGATTTAATGCTGTCCTCTAAATCTCAGCCTGTCAGAAAGCTTGGGCTGTGCAGCAGGCAGGCAGACAATGCCTGAAACCTAAGCACTGTAGTATTTTGTTAATGATTATAATGTTGTTAATAACAATCATCAGTAATGCTGTTTGCACTGCAGTAAAGCCCAGATGGCCCAATAAAAACCACCAGCACTCCAGGGCAAACTGTATCTCAGTGACTCCTTAGCATCTTTTCATCACTTACCGTAAAAAAGACAACCTTCAGCACTCACAGTCAGGGGATATTTGTCTCCCTGAGGTCCTTGTGGTGGCTGTGTGTCTTTCTCCATTTAAATCAGCTCTTGGGCATGTTTGCATGGCAGGATCTTTAGCGCTTGTGCAACTAGAAGAGTCCCCAGAGGGAGAAATCATCTTCATGCTCTGGGTACTCTGTGCCATTGTAGAGGTAAAATCTGCTTTGCCTTCTGGCCTGGCTGAAAGTGTAGCTGAGCTAGGACAGCACTGGGGCTGGTGGTGTCTGATGGAGAGCAGTGGTGGGGCTCATCCCACTGCTCCATTCCTGCGTGGAAGGTGGCCACAGCTCCAGCAGGGCAGGATGCTCTGCTCTGCCTGGGAGAGGGAAGCAGGCTGGGCCAGGGTGTGCTCATTGGTGGAGAGAGATTGACCTCAATATGTGTGTGACCTGCACTGGTCACACACATATTGAAGACAGTGACATCTTCACAGTCAGTCCTGGCTGAGGGTGCAGCTCACAGGCACTCTGTCTTCTGGTAGGATTTGGTGATACTCCTCACTTTTCAGTGTATTTTAAAAATTAGCAATGTCTCTATTTTCTGCAAAGATTTACGACCAATTTTTCAACTTTATTTCTTTTTTTTTGAGTATTTTTGTTCCTGAGAGAATGTTGAGACTTTGCAGACCTGTACCTGTGGTTTCAATGGCTACAGCAGAGGGGCCCTGGCAATGCTATCAGCCACCTCCGTGCCCCAAGTGCTGTAAAAACATGTCTCCAGACCCCTGGATAATGCTTTATTCCAGGGCTCTAATTAACTTCCAGTTAATAGGCAGTACTTGATTAAAACAATGCATAGCGATATACTTGATTCCTCTGTTGGCTTATTTTCAGTTGGAAAAACTTTAGGAAAATATGGGGACCATTTAATGAAGTTTGTATTTTGAAAGTAATTGTTGGTGTGTATTGATAATGATGCAGTTCTGCATATTGGGTCGCTTTCACTGAAATGTTTTCTTTTTGAAGCAATGTTGCCTATTTCAACAGGATGCAGAGCTAGCAGGGCTTTCGAGTGGTATTCTTTTAATTAACAGACTGATTTCCAAATGTCCCAATTAGCTGAGCAGGTTGAAGCATTGATAAAGTTTTTGTCCTGAAACTTCTGCAGAAATATATCTGAATTTTGATTTCCCTGGCTATGTGGAAATATGACCTTGAGATACCAGCATCCCCTCTAACTGCTGTTTGCAGGGATGAAAACCACCTTGTGTCTGGGATCATCACACATCTACATTTTGACTTGCCCATCTTTTCTTTCTCCTCTTGCTTTAGCTTTCCCACAAGAAAACCCAATAAACATTCAGGCACTTTGTCTTTTGCACACACTATAGGGAAGAAATCTCTAATATATGAGTCAAATTAAACTGTTTTTTTCCCATGCTGGAGTGCAGGACGAGGAAGTGGTTTCGCTTTTGAAGTACTATCATGTTGGGCACCATAACATCTCTTAGATGGATGGATAATTAGACAACTCACTGCTAGAAAATTGTTTCTTTTCATCTATTAGACATGTCTTCTGGAAATATTGGACTGTCTGTATATTTCCTATATCTAGAGCTCAGAAGCAAAATCTAATCCCTGATTAAACTTGTGTAATCCTATCTTAGCCAAAGGAGAAAAAATGTAAAAAAACCCCACTGATGTCAGCACTGTGTTTTCTGGGGACTTATACCTATTTAATTTAGATCAGAATTTGGCCTTTATGTCTGGTGTTATAAAACACTTCATTCATTTATGCAGCAGATACCATATGGTCCGTGCCCAGGTCTGGGGAGAGCAGTGAGCTCCTGGCTGGTGCCTCCTGCCCTCCCAGGCCTTGTTCCAGGTGTGATGGCCACACGGGGTGGCCCAGCATGTCCTGTGAGGAGACTGGGAGACGGGCTCAGGGAGATGTGCTGCAGGGGAGACTCCTGAAGTCCAGCCTGCCTGGAAGGGCCTCTTCACAGTGACTGTGTACATTTCCAGATGTACAAATCCCCTTTGGGAGAAGAAAGGGCCCCACTGCTCTCTATTCTCAGTCTCTCTCTCTCAGTCCTCCCCCCATGGAGACACTTGCTGGTCTCGGTGGCAGGTGCTGTTGGTCAGCCTGGAGAAGGTGACAGCAGAGAGTCAGTCAGAGATGCTGAGTGGGGTCCTGCAGGCCAAATCCTGTTTGGGGGTAACTCAGGGAAGATGCTCTGGGGTTGGATTTGGCTTTTTGCAGCAGACTGACTGCTTTAACGAGGAGGAGTAGAATGCCATTAATCAGGGTGAGAGCAACAAGACGCTGACACTTCCTGATCCGATCTGTTGCTTGCTTAGAAGGCAAAATCAGATTCATCAAGTTTCCTGACTTAGTTAATAAATGTATTGCATCTGATGTGGCAGAAACTGTCTGCCCTGGAGTTCTCCGGAATCTTTTGGTAGTCTTTTTCTCCTAAAAGAAAGGAGCAAACCCTCTTTGGCTGATGGTAAGTGCTTGGTCCTTTTTCCAAGCACCTTAATTTGAGCAGTGTCATGGCTCTCCTGTCCTCAGCCCTTCATCTTGTTTGCCTCACACTGTAGTGAAAGGAATTCTTCAAATGTCTTGCAAGGCCATAATCTGCCTGTCTATCAATGAGGAAAAGTCTGGGTGGCAGGAGCTGCTGTGGGCAGCAGAGCAGTGTCTGGAAGTGGAATGCCTGTGCCTGGCCCCATGGCTGTCACAGGAGATGGATGATGGTGCAGGTAAAGGCTGCCTCTGCTGCATGGCTGTCCCTGCCTGTGTCTGCAGGGGCTGTGTGGCACTAGTGCTGGAGCTTCTTCCTGTGAGGTGTGTAAATATGTGTGAAGTCACCCGTGTGCTTTGTTGGATCTGGGGCTTATAGTGCAGAGAATTAAGATACCATTTTTGAAAAGGGGAATTGGAAGTGGAAACAGCCAGCCTTAGATATTTCTTTTCAGTATCCTCTGGGCTGTTGAGATAGATGCATCCAGCCCATTATTCCAGTTTCTTCTGAGGTAATTTCATGAGGCATCATCCCTGCGTGCCCTTGAGATCTCTGCAAGACGCAATTGTCCATCTGCACTTTCCCTGCACCCTGGATCCCTTCTGTCTGCTACAGGAGTTTCCTCTCCTGTGACTAGGTGAATGCCTGGTCTGGGGGGCATGTGCAGGGAGCCCCAGCCAGAGCACAGGGACTGCCCTTGCGGGAGGTTTCCAAAGGTCTTTTGCTGTGGTGCTGTGGCCCATGGGGCAGCAGCTGGATGCTGGCTCTGTGCGTGGCCATGTACTCCAGTAGTTCCAGTTTCCTCTGGAGCTGGTAAGGTACAGCTGCTGCAGGGAGGAGTTGCACAGAGGAAGGCTGGAAAGAGAGCTTAATGTGCCTGTCAGACCCTGCTGGAGATTAAATTGATAAATGGGAAACCAAGGCATCTTCTCTCATGCGTCTCTCTCCTCTCTACTAAATATGTGAGGCCATGCTTGAGGAGCAAGGGGCAGGATTTGGGCCATCCCTGTGACCTTCTCAGTGTGCATTATTAGCCCAGCTGCTGCTGCTCCTTGTAGCACCTCTTTGTGCTAAACAGCCTTTTAATATTGATGTCAAGCAGTTCAGAAGCAGTTTTCAGTCCTACTTAACCTGTTAGCTCAGCCCCACTGGCTGAGGCAGTGCTGGTCACAGAAAGGGCTGGGTACTGGCTACTGGGCACTGGCTCTGGCCTGCCAAGGATGGGGCAAGGCACTGCCTGCCTGAATGGGCAGGTATGTGAAGGGGGCACTTTCTGAGACCTCACCAAGTGCTGAGGCTGAATGGGAAGTGCCGGAAGTGTTGCTGGGTCAATGCCAACAGGGTTGTGGTTCTGCCAGAGAGACCACACAGTCCCATGAGATCTGTGTCCTCAGGGACTCTGCCCCTCAGTTGCCTGTATAAAGCCTTGGGCAAGTTTTTGCTAGTTTTTCTTTTCTCTGAGTGAAATGGTTTTAATTGCCTGCAGGTGGCTGAAGAAGAGTTCATTATGGGTAGTGGAGCTCTGAGCTGTTGCAGCACTGAGGTGGTTCCTCTCTTACTCCCGGAGAGGCAGCAGCAGAGGCGCTGTGTGGCCGCACCGGGCGGTGCAACACAGCCGTAATTCCGAGTAACTGCTCAGCACACCTGGCACAGAGTTTGCAGGAGATGCAGATGTTTCACGGCCCCAGCTGCAAGCTTGTCCCCATCCCGTAAATGTTACTAGTTAGCTTAAGGAAATTTTCTTAGTGCCCCTCCGTGGTCATTCCAAGGATGCTAATGTGTTCACTCAAAGGATGAATTAATTCCTGAAATGCCAGCTTGAATTTTACTACTGCACGTACTCATATATGACAATGATTTGCAGTTGTGCTCTGCACAAGTACTCAGTTTGCAAGTCTAAGTGTAGAGGCAAAGGAGAGGGAAAGGTGAAAGGCTTTTTGGCTGGGTCTGATGCCAGCCAGAAAATCTCATGGCTTAATTACATAGTGCCATGGGAAATAGCTGACTGGCAAAAGTGACTCCATGTGACTGAGGCTGGTAGGAGACAAGGGAACTCTGAGGATGGAGCTGTCCCCAGAGCCAGATGTTGGAGCTCCAAGGCCCACTGCATTCCCTGGAAGCTGCTGCCCTGCTGGACAGCAGCTCTTGGGTGTGCAGTGCCTGGCATGGCTGTGTCCTCAGCCCTGCAGGGAGCAGGCAGCCAGGCTGGGGGGCTCAGTCTTCCCTCCTATGCAGAACCTCCGTGGGAGACGTGGGCCCCAACCCCAAAGAAACATTTCATGTGGTACCCAGGCCCCCATCAGCTGGATATGGATCATTTAGGAGTACTACATCAGAAAGTACATAACATGAAAATGTTTTATTTACATGATGTATCTTGTCCTCAAGAATTCGACCCTTTTAATGGATATAAGTAAACATGATTTTCTTCTGTGCTTCAGTATTTCTGTTATAAAGAATGTCTTTTTAAGAAGCCTTTCTGTTTCCAAATGCGTCCCTGTGAAGAGCAGCTGCAGAAGGAATTTGTTTGACCTCTGCTTCTTTAATTGCTCTTTTGCTCTGTTGGCTTAGAAATGGATGTTGCTGTTGTGTAAATTACTATGACGGTGGAAAAAGAGCTCATGAGATCAGGTGTGTAGTTTCTGTCAGGAAAATATGCTTCTTAAATGGAAAGCAGCATCTACCAGTTCATAACCAGAATCTCGGTCAGTCTAAAAATCCCAAGTGTTAATTACTCCATTTTCTGCTATTGAGCAGCTCCATGGTGTCACTGTTTTTGTGGCCAAGGGTAGATTGAATCTGAAATTTACCATAAGCTCCTTTCAGACTCTGTCAGGGGATGTTCAGACATCAGGAAACACAGCTCAGTCCACTTGTACAGTCACCTGGACTCAGTGTGTGAGTGCTCAACTGCTGCCCATGGAGCTTCTCCACCTTCACCCGTTGTGGAACAAGCTGGAAGGAAAGAGCAAGAGCTATTTATCTCTCAAGGCTAAAGGTGTGAGTTTGTGTGGAACTGGCTCCCCTGCAGGTGGGAATGCGGCCCTGGTGAGTGTGTCACTGTGTGCGTATGTGTGCAGGAGCAGAGGGCTCTGGCGCAGGCTGCCTGTCTGCAGGATGCTGCTCCAGCCCTGCAGGCCTTTCCTGCTCCAAAGGGCTCCCAGGTGTCCCCATGGACACTGCTGCATCAGCAGGTCACCTTCCAGCCAGGGCAGGGGCCAGCCCCACAGTGGAATGCAGCTCACCTTGTGTGTGTTGACCAGCTGTGATTGTGGGGCTGTGCCTGAGCACCCGCAGTGCTGGTCTGTCCCTGAGTGGTACACAAGGGTCTATATCTGCATCGAGGGTGTGCTGCTGCTGCTTCTGCAGGGCTTTGGAGGAGGCTGAAGGGTCAGACCTGAGTGCAAACGGTGCAGCAGTGCTTGGTGCTTGTTGGTGCTCAAAGAAAAGGTTCCCCCCCTGTTTGAAAAGCGATTGCTGCCAAGGGAGGACTGGGCAGCTGCTTCCCCTCCCTGTGTCAGGACAGGAGCACCAGTCTCTGCTTCCAGCTGCTCACCTGAGCCTGTCGGCTCCTACTGTTCTCATTTCCAAGCTTTGAGGTCCTGCTGGCAGCAACAGGAAAAATGTTGCTCCTGAATGTGAGCAAAGGAAAAGCTTTATTTTCTCAATGCCAACTCCAGCCCCTTTTTGGATAAGGTCGGTTTCAGAGCTTGGTGAACTCAGCCATCAGCAGATTGTTCAGCAAATCCTGGCCATTTAGCAGTGGAATACAGCAGTTAGCCTCCCAGAAAGGCATGTCCTTGAGTTTAAAAGGCTTCTGAACTGATGGATAAATCTGAATTTTTTGGTACACAAAGACTTCTCATCTTTTTTCTTTTGAGAAAGCTGTTGTGATGAAACAGTGAGTTTGCAAACCTGAGGTCAGTCTAGTGCTACCTCTTATGGCCTATGTGTGAATAAGCATTTGGCCTAGGAAAATGTCTTCCCTGTTCCTCAGCAATAAGTCTCTGTGCTATCTACAGTAGTTAATGATAGAAGCAACAATGCTTGTATAATTAGCCCATTAATACCTCAAAGGACTCAGCATGCTAATTACCTGACACAATGAGATTAGCAAATTGCATTACAAGAATTCAAAATACTTGGATCAACAGTAGAATAACAGGTGCCCTTAGTTAGCACACCTGCTTGTTTTACAGTCCTGGCATGGAGCATTTTTGAAGAATCAGTATGCCTGGGGTACTTCTCCACTGTTAATTTATCCTGTGATTAATTGATGGCCTGTAAGGCTTCTTGGTTTAAATTACTTGGTACTGTATCCCAGGATTAGGTTTTCTCTTCCTTCATTTTAACAAACAAAAAACACCCCCTGAATACCAAAACAAAACAAAACCACAAACAAACAAAATCCCCCCCCCCCCAAAAAAAAAACCCCAAAACCCCAAAAAGACCACAAAAACATCCTATTGAAAATTTTGGTTTTGAGGTATTTTTACATGGTTTTATCACAATATTTGATTTCTATAGGCCAATAAATCATAATAAAACATTTAGTATAGTCCTGCTAGCTACACCTGTGATCCATTGCCTTGTAGGAGAACTCGTTAATAACCCAAGCTGTGTGTTAGTTGGAGATGATGGCTTAGAATTCTTGATTGTGTCCTCAGAAGGTGGCCTTTCCAAAAAACACCAGCCTGGCCTCTTGACAGGGCCACTTGCTTGGCAACACATCCTTATGGCATGAGCCCTAGATAACTGAGGGTGACAGGCAGAAGAGATGCAGTCTTCCTGCTGGGGTGGTAAAACCCCAGACCATTCCTAAATGTCGTTTGAAAATAGATTGACAGGGCTCTGAGTTGCAGGGTAGATTTTTTTAGAGCAATTATTTGAACAAATTGAAGGTTTGCTGTCACCTAAAATATCCACAGATATTTGGTAAGCAGAAGCATCTCTGCCCATAAACTGTGTGTGTCAGAGCTGTCAGAAGGAATAAAGTGAGATGTAACTTGGCACTGCTTGATTTCAGGACTGCACTGCGAGCTGGTGCCTGAGTCACCCAGAGCAAGATCCCAGACTGGTAGAGAGGTGGGAAACCAGCCTTGGCAGAGTGTGGAGATGGCAGAGGGGCAGGTTAAAGTAATGCTGATCAGTTGGGGGGGTGTATTATAATAGGGGATGCACAGCCTTGACAAAGGTGTGTGGTTAAAGTGAGGTTGCATGTGTTGTGCTCGATGTCCTGCCTGCCTGTGAGGGTGTGCACACATCGGGGTGATGCCATGGGGGCTCCCAGATGTTGTTTTGCTGCCAGTGCTGGTTTCCAGCAGCCCCGGAGAGCTGGTGCTGCTGGTAGGGGTTCCACGCTAGTCTGAACATGTTCTGGCTGCACCAGCCCAGCTGGATTTGGAGCTCCTGTAGATATTTGTCCTTAAAAACCTCTCTTTCCTGAGGAGATTTTTTAATTGTTAACATTCCAGGCAGTACCTGTGGATATCCTGGCTTCAGATTGCAAAGACTTTGTTTTAACTTGGTAATGAGTTGAGACCGGGCTTCAGTTTGCAACACATGAAGTGCTTTTGCTCCAGTCTGGTGGGAGTGTCCAGCCTTTGCCAGGATCAGGCTCATCGTTAGGGTTTGCTGCTGTCTGTGATCTTCCGTACCAGGAGGCTGGGCTAATCCAAAGGACAGGGTGTTGTTGGGTTGATGTCTCTCCCTCAGTTGCTTTGCTGGACGTTTCACTAGTAGCTTCAGTGATAATTATTGCAGTTGTTACTATGTAAACATCCTGTTGACAGCCTGGATGTGTGTAATTCCTCTCACCGAGCAGGGAAGGCTGTTGATAACACTGGAGTGCTTTGTGTGATGTGCCTTTGGAGGAGGGCAGTTTGAGATGCTGCTTCTGCATTTCCCCGGGCTCAGGCTGCTGGTTTGCTCTTGTGATTTCATGATGCCTGGCAGAGCTTTTGGCACTTCTTTATAAGATATAATTCTCCTTCAAGGCCAGGCTGGACAGGACTTTGAGCAGCCTGCTCCAGTGAAAGTTGTCTCTGCCTATGCAGGGGGGTTAAAATAGGATGGTCTTTGAGGTCCCTTCCAACCCAAATAATTTTATGAATCTACCTTACCTATTCATGGTAAATACCGTGATAACTGTGAATTTGTGTCTTGTTTATTTGAATTGTATTTTAGTCTGTAAACTGAAGTACGATTTTGGCTTATTTTTATTCCTTCCAAGCTCCTGTTTCTGTAACATTTTTCGGATGCTGAGTTACATACCAAAAATGCTGGCATCTGGTACTTGGTGTGGGGGGACGTTTGAAGGACATTTGGTTTCCTGGGGCAGGGCTCTAGGTGCGCGAGTGGTGCTTTTGCCTTGACCAGTCTCTGTTTCTGCTCTCCCCAGTGTATGGGCACAATGTCAAGAGCAGCAACGACTTCATTGGGAGAATTGTGATTGGGCAGTACTCGACGGGTGCCCCCGAGTCCAGCCACTGGCGCCGCATGCTGAACACGCACCGCACGGCCGTGGAGCAGTGGCACAGCCTGCGCTCCCGCCAGGAGTGCGACCGCGTCTCGCCCGCGTCCCTCGAGGTGACATGAGCTGGGCAGCGGACAGCAGCCAGACCGAGTGGGTGGAGGAGATAAAAAATAAACCAACGACTGAAACACCCCACCTCACACCCTACACACACCCCACAGCAGCTCCACTGGATTACAGTGGTGCCAGTGCCAAACCGGCCGTGCTGGCCTCAGTGATCCGTGTCCCGCTGGGTCCAGCTGTTCCACTGGGGCCACACCTCTGGCTGTTTACATCCTTTGGGAGGAGTGTGGGGCTGGGCAGCATGGGCTGTGCATGGATGTGCCATGGGAAGCACGGAGTGGGTGGAGGAGCTGGGAGTTGCCTGTGCTGTCCTTCCAGTCCAAATCCATGGCTCATCCTCTCGGAGACATAAGTACCCGTGTGCTCTCATTGGTGAATGTGGTAATTAGGCTAGAATATTTTTTTAAACAGTAGAACCTGTAGTGAAATCGATTCTGACTGCAGTTTTGTCCTTGTACTAGTTTTAACGGAATTAAGCTGCTGTTAGTGTGTGCATTTGTGTGCTGGGGCATCGTGTGGCCCCACGTCGGATGGATCCCATGTCCCGTCGGTGGTGACCTGCCAGTCTCAATAGCAGTCTGTGTGCATAGTAGATTCAGTGCTGATATAGCAAAATAAACATTTCCAATAGCATTTGTACTGGGAAAATCAGCTCGTGTCCTCTCAAACATGTGCTGTGCAAAAAAAACCTGCTCCAGGGACTTTCATGGTTAAGAAGACCCAGAAAATACAATTTTCATTCTCTCACAGACTGCAGTGGCTCTTTCTGTGTTGTGTGTGTTTACCCAGCTAGTTCTTCAGGTCAAGCTATCCTGTTGGGTGCTTCTGTATATTTTGTTTTTCCACAGTGTATTGTCTGATATTATGCAGATTGTATATTTATTGAAAATAAAATTCTATTTAATTGTGCCACATAGATTGGGGTGATACTTGTTGAATTCACCTTTGCATTGAGCTCCTTCAGTTATGCTTATGGCAGAAAAAAAGCAAAAATGTTGGCAGTTACCCCATTGTTACTCACTGCAGATGCACTAGGAGCTGTTTGAGAGAAACTGGGCACCTGCTGATGTAGGTTGGTCTGGAGAGTGAGCTAGAGGCCTTGGTCTGGCCATGGTGGTTCCCAGCCAGACCCCACATAACACCCTGGGAGTTGGATATGTCAGACTCCAGAGATGGCACATGGCAGGATGGGCATTCATCATTCTATTCATTAAATGAAGCCCAAAATGAAACCCCAGTACCTCCTGTGCTTCTAATATTTTGATTTTTAAACAGGAAAAAACAACACATTTGCCTTTTTCACTGCTGTTTGTTACTTAGCAGCTACAGTTAGGGACAGATGAGTCTTAAAAAGCAAAGCAAAACAAAACCCAACCACACCAAAAAAACCCAAACCAAAAAACCTTCAGCAGGTGTCAGTGTGTGGGTCAATAATCCCTGCTACTGTCTAGGTGTTCATGCTCCTGGGCAGGTCTGTGTTGTAACTCTGATATCAGCATTCCTTCAGCACTTTGGCCATGGCACCTGGCTCCCTGCTGCTCTCTAGCACAGCTGCTTTGTGTTAGCAGCCCACAGAAGTGGGGCAGTGGTGCCTGCAGAGCTGTCCAGGGCCATCCTCTTTCTGAGCACTCTGTGGATGCTGGGTGTCAATTCTTGCCTCTCTGCAAGGTGAAATTTCTTCTCTGTCCTGCAGTGAAGTTGATGGCAAATCTCTGTTCTCTGGCTTCCTCCTGGTTTGTCTCACCCAAAATCACAGTGGAGGGGGATCCCACGGGCAGTCCTGGGCAAACACGTGCTGTAGGAGGCTGATCTCTTCCTGTAACTCATGAAGGCTCTCAGGCAAGGGGACGTGGTTTCAGCGGTTACTGTGGTTGACATTAATATTCTTCCCTGTGGGGCCTGTGCATAGCAGAATGAGTTCAGGACATCCATGAGAGACATCCATCCCTCAGAGGAAATGTGAAGAGAAGGTAATCTTGCCACAGTCTCTCCTTGAAGTCATGAGGTGTCTGTTCCACAGGGAGAAACAGTCATGCACACTGGATGCCAAAAATTGGTGAGGGTGCCCAGAGGGAAGGTCAGTAACAGCAGAACAGAAGCATAATGGGGAGCTCCTGGCCTGCAGAGCAAACAGAACAGTGTGGGAGGGAGAGGAGCAGGAGGGATTAATTGTGGCCATGCTCCTGGGTCTGCACCCAGCAGGTGAAGCACGTTATGTTTGGTGAAGTTGGAAGGTAACCCGAAGTTCAGCTGCAGCTCCAGCTGGCACTGTGTGCACGACGTGCTTGTGCTGTCCCAGTGATGGGAGCAAAGCTGGTGCCCAGCTGCTGTGCCAGGCTCAGGGCTGTGGCTCAGGGGCAGCATGGGGGCTCAGCTCTCCCAGCTGCTCTGGGGAGACGCTGCTGCCATTACTCTGGTTGTTAGAAACCTGGATAAAAATTAATCAGGATCTTCACTCCCTCTTTAAACATGAATATTTGTGCTTTGGGAGTAGATTAATATGATCAAAGATTTTTGTTCCATAGTTTGCTAAAAGTTGTTTATAACGTTGGCTTTATCTGAGGATAGCACATAGGAAAGAAGGGAAGAGGCATGCCTTGACTTCTAATAATCCCAATTCCTTTATTTTTAGTGCTCTGCTGTAGCAGTAGGCTTTTCCTTGAACCAGATAACTTCAGATCAATGCATGGAAGGGGGGAGGTGTTCTGAAAAGGCTTTATTTAATACAAAGAAAACCTAATATAGAAAAGTTGATTGAATGAGTTACTGTCTCTGCAGTGTCTGGATGCTTTACTGTACTGAAAGCTTGGTGTCACCCTAAATTGTTTATACTTGAATCTCTAAAAATGGGTAAAAAATGCTGAAAATTTTAATCTGTAGCTAAGAATAAAAAGGGAACAGCATTGAGAGTCTTCGTAAGCAGTTCCTTCAGTGCTGATTTAAGGCATAAATTGGAAATGGAACAGGACCACAAACTGTGTAGTATTTGTACCGGTACTATTTCCCTTATGAGTGTAACAGTTAGAAAAGGATTTTATGTAGTTATTTAAAAAATCTGCATAAAATCATTTTCAACAAAAAGTTTACCACAGGAAGGAGATGTGCTGGATTATATTGGTATAATATAATCTGCTGTATCATATCATATTCTGCTATTACATGATAGCTTGGACGCAGCACAGGGTCCGAGATGGTCCAGATGGGCACAGGGAGAATTCTGAAATAGCCTTGGAGCCCCAGGCACAGCTGGGGATTCCTTCTTCCAGGTTGTTTAAGTGTGTCAGCGCATTGCCTTGCTCTGCGAAAAAATCCCAAACCAAATACAGGAAAAAAACCCCAACAAACCCTACCCCCCTGAAACTAACTCAATGAAGAAAACCCAAAAGAACGCCACACAATGGGGCACTGACGTGTTAAACCTCACTGCCCTGCAGTCCTGGGAGCCTTTCCCTTCCCTCCCTTCCCGGGTGCCCGCAGCCGCCGCTCCCCGGTGTCATCTCGGCCCTCGGCAGCAGGGTCCCGTCTGTCACCCCCGAGGTGACGGGCTGCCCCGAGCTCACTCCGCCCGCACCCAAGGGGTGCTGCGGGATGGCGACACTAAACACCGCCTCGGGATGAATCTGGGGGGTCGAGGAGGGATGATGTCCTTACTCCCCCGCGGCCCCGGCGAGTGACAACAACTGGGAGCAGCGTGTCCCAACTGGGCTGCGGGCTCCGGCCGGGACTCGCTGAGCGCTGACGGGCTAAGCCAGGGGCGGGGTGGGGGCAGCGCCCCGGGCGCGGGTCCCCTCTGGGATGCGCTGAGCGGGGCCGGGGGCGGGCTGCGGAGGAGCCGCCGCTCGGGGGAGGGGGCAGCGCGGCCCCTATATCCGCCCCGCCCAGAGCCGCCCCAGAACCCGCAGGGCTCGGCCCGAGCGCGACCCCCGCACCCGGAGGGACCCCCGCACCGGCCTGACCCCCCGAGACCCGCACCCGGCGGGGAAACCCCGAGACCCGCACCCGGCGGGGAACCCCCGAGACCCGCACCCGGCGGGACCCCCCGAGACCCGCACCCGGCGGGGACCCCCCCGAGACCCGCACCCGGCGGGACCTTCCCGAGACCCGCACCCGGCGGGACCCCCCCGAGACCCGCACCCGGCGGGACCCCCCGAGACCCGCACCCGGCGGGACCTCCCCGAGACCCGCACCCGGCGGGAGCCCCCCGAGACCCGCACCCGGCGGGATCTTCCCGAGAGCCGCACCCGGCGGGACCCCCCTGCCCGCCCGACGGGACCTTCCCGCAGCCGGAGGGAAGGACGCACGGGACCCCCTTGGCGGAGCGGGAGCGGGGCCGGGCGCTCCGGCCATGGGCAGCGGGCGGGCGCTGTGTGCGCTGCTGGCCGCCGCCCTGCTGGCCGCCCAGGCCTTCCCCCAGACCAACATCAAGATCAGCCAAGGTGAGTGCTCGGCCTCGGTGGTTTGATGGCGATGGTGGTGGCGGCAGGGAAGGAGCGAGCGTGCCTCCCGCACGGGTGGCAGCTGGCTTCCCCCTGCTCCAGAAATCCCTGACTTTTCTTTGAAATCAGCTGTCTTCTTCGCCATGGGACGTGTCCCGGGCAGCCCCGGTCCTTGCTTCGGGATGCCAGTCTCTGGCTGGCTTTGTTTCAGTGTGTCACTCGCCTTTGCCGACAGGCGCTGCCGTGGTTGCTGCCGTGGGTCCAGTGGCAGGAATCCCTGCACGAGTCACACACGTGAAGGGTTCAGGGTTGTGGCCGTGCAGCCCAGCAGGACAGGCTGGGGGCCATCAGGGCTCCTCGTTTATTCACATTTTCTGCATGGGAAACAAATACGGGATTCTCCCTTATTCCTCTTTGCTCCGAGCTGCTGCTGACTGCTGTATGTCGTTTACGTCTCTTCCAAACCTTTCCACGGTGTTGGTGCAAGTAAGAGGTGCTGCACCAAGTTTGTTTGAACCCTTTTAGGTTTATTGGGACTGTGAATGGAACGGGACTCCTTAAGTGCTGTATGGTGAGATCGTGAGAAAAGGGATTGATACAAGCCTTTCCTGCCAGATGCCTAATCCATGGGAGCTTTGCCAAAACTAAGGAGGAAAAAAATTCTGCAAGATGACTTCTGTCTGTCAGTACCAGCTGCAAGAGCGTTGCTACCAGTGTGGGCTGTAGCTTCACAACTCCAGACATACCTGGCAGAGGATTTGGAGCTGTAAAACCAGCTTGGTTTCATTAAAGAATTTTAAAAAATTAAGACCTCAGTGTGAGGGCATGTCCCTCCCAATGTGCTACAAGTGATGTTTAATATTTTACTTTTATTTGTGATATATGCCTTAAAAACACTTGAGGGTGTGTAAAGTATTATCCAGTTATGTGATTCATGTTGATCATATGTCCATAGACATACCATCCCCTGCAGCTCCATACAACCCCCAGACACACTGAGACCAAGGTCTCTCCTCTGGTCATTTCCTTCAAAGGTGCATGCTCAGTGTGAGACTCTTTCAACTCTTACTAAAAAACAAATATTGCAAGTAACATGAAGGTGGCATTGTTTGCCCGTGGTGACTGTAATGCCAGGGCTCAAGGGCTTGCTTCTAAAGCCGTGGATGAGCTGAGGCATCCCAACATCACACAACAGCACTGTCAGTCCCTGCCACGTGCTCCTGCCCTCCAACCCCCTGTTTAAATGCTTATTCTGTAGGTTTACTCAATAAAGAGTATGTAGTAGGATGGACATCTGGCTCAGCTGGCACCCTCAGCTTAGCCACAGGCAATTTCTGATGAAGTCCAGTCCTGGGGATGGATTCTGGGGGTCCCCCGTCCCAGCTCTTTTGTCTCACCCACCCCCTCTAACTCCCCACAACCCCAGCAGTGCTGAGCCTGGGTAAAGCTCTGCTGCTGGCTCTCCTTTTGGCCTGAGCAGGTGAGAGGTGACTTGGTGTTGGTGAGCACCCTCCTGAGCCCCAGTTGTGCCAGCTGAGACCACTGCCCATCCCTCACTCTCACCACCCCAGCCCTCATATCCTGTGGAAGGACCCAGACTTCCACATGACAGGGATCTCCTCAGCTCTTCTCTGTTCACATTAGATTCCGGTGAGCTTCTTGGGCATTGATGGACACTCTCCAAACTCAGCTGCTTGCCAAGAGCTGAAGAGTTTCACTTGCCTTTTCAAGTCAAATGGCAGCATTAGCTTATGTATGTGCCATGGGAGGGTGTCTCCTAGCACCTCTTAAGTTTTGAGAAAAGCTGTCCAGCTGATGATGGAGTTCTTTGATTCTCTGCAACAAGAAGAGCATCTGCTGCCAGCACTGACCTGAGCTGGTCTGCTGTCCAAAACCCTTTGATGGAGCAGCAGACCCTCAGGAGTCTTCCTTGCTTGGGCATCTCTTCCCAGCCTTGTCCTAGCCTCAGATTTCACATCTCAAACCTGCAGATCCTGGAAGTGAGGCAGCATTGCTCCTTGGGATGAAGTTTTCAGGAGCAAACCAGCTGAGTCCAAGGAAGCCATGCAGCTAGTGGTAGTTTTTTTTTTCCAGTAGCATCCTTAGATGAAGAGAAACCCTTGTGAACCTGGCTAGGATTTTCTCAGTCAATTATTTCTAGTTGGAAATAGGCCAACTGGGGAAGTGAAACTTTTGGCAGAGCAGTGCCAGCTTCTGTAAGATTCTGACAAGTGATTTTCTTGGTAGTTCTAGGGGGCTCAACTAGTAAATAAATAAAAAGGCACCAATTTGGCACTGACACAAATGCAGAGAGCACAAAGCTTTATTTCTGACCCCAAATATTTGTTTTCCAGCTTTTCTGAGTTTGTAACAGCTGCTTGATCTGAATCTTATCCTCAGTCAAGTCTGGACATCTATTTTGCTGGTTCTGCTTTTAAAACATGGTACTGCCCTTAGTAGAACTGTTGCATTGTAAATTAAAAAAAAAGGGGAGAAAGGATTCTTGCCATCATTTTTCACCAGGAGTTTGGAGACAAAAGAATGGACAGACTTGGGGTCGGCAGGAATCCCCATGCTGTACTGATCCTGCCCTGTGTGGAGGACCTGATGTTTTGCTGGTGTGCTTAAAAGTGAGGATTGGGTCTGAAAAGCCCCCAAATGCTTCCCCTGACCTCCTAGATCAAAATACCACACACAGCTGCTGACTTGAGTTGTGAGGCTTTCCTTGAAAACCTTGAGTAGGCCCCTGTACTCACAACCCTACATCAGCTTTCTTACGGTCTTTCTGCTACAAGTATTTCAAATAAAGCAGCTCTCCTAATTGTTCCTGTCTAAGACACTGCAACCAGGAGTTGTCCTCCAAAGAGACAGCCAAAGCCTCTGATCCTGACCTAACAGAAAAGATGCTAATTAAAAGCTGACCTCCCATATTTTCTTTTTTGGTATATTTAACCTTAAATTCCTTCAGGCACCTCTGGTTCACTGAAGCTCGTCAGATTAATGCTACCTAATGGGAGCCAGTATGGAATAACAAAGAAGGACTGTCTCAATTTCTGACTTGGTTTCAGCTGCTCTGAACAAACATGAGGGTGATTTTCCCTGGCAGTTGGGGTGCCCATAGGCCAGCTCTGAGCCAGGACAGTGGGACGCCCACTGCAATTAGCACTCAGGAGTGAAGGCTCCATTTGCTGAGGATGCTGCTGAGTTAAGCCCTGTGAATTTTGTCACCATGCTGCCAGAGGTGAGGGTTTTGTCAAGGCACTATAATAAAATCGCAATTGCTGGGGCAGCTGGTGGTGCCTTGTCTGGCACAGACCTCTGAGCTGTCCTCGGCAGGAAGGAACAGCAGCCTTGAGTCTCTGCAAGCCAGGACCAGATCCCAGCCCTGTCCTTAATGGGGGTAGATTCCTCAGCTGTGACCTGGTGGTAAAGCTAAAACCTTATGCTGAAGGTTTGACCCTTGTTCTGCTTCGATTTTGGTGGAGACAGGGAACCCTGGCCAGCATCACAAGGGGAAGAGTGCTTGGCTCCCAGGAATCACATCCCACATTTTGGAGTTCCTGGTCCTGCTCTATTGCTACAGTGAAGTAATTTGCATCTCCTAGGGCTGTACTAAGGTTTTTCCTGGTGCAATTACGGCTGGGTGTGAATCAGAGAACTGAACTCTGGGTTGCCACTCAGCCGTCTTTATCTTACCCACTCTCCCCAAAAGCTATTTTGCTCTTCCAGCCCAGCAAGCCTTATCTTTTTTCCTCCCTAGCCCATAATTAGTGCTGATGAGCCCCTTGAGCCCCTCAAGGGTTTGTTGCTGTACAGTGCAGAGCTGCCCCCAGTCTCAGCTCCTCTGGAGGGATGGCTGAGGGGGTCCCAAAGCAGGCTGATGAGGTGACAGTCCCACAGGGCTTGGCAGTTGATTTGGCCTTGCTCAGGAGGAAAAAAAGACTCTTTGCATTTGTGTTTGTCACCTGGGAAGGGCGTGTGACAGGAGGGACCCCATGGGCTGGCTGGTGGCTGTTTGTAGAACACTCAGAGATCCCCATGTGGGAAGAGCTGATGAAAGATGAAATTATCACCCAGAGCTGCCAGCACTGGCACAGGGAAGGATTTGGCTCAATGTATGCTCATGCAGCTGCTTTGGATTCACCTTGCTTCTCTTTTTCTCCACACTGTTGCTTCCCTTGCCATAGCCACATCCCTTGCTGCTGCTGGCAGGGTTTTGCTCTCCTCACCCTCGGGGAAAGCCATTCCCCCAGCCCCTCAGTACTGCAGGCACCACCCTGACCTCTCCGGGCTTGAGCCTGTTACTTGCTTGGATAGTCTGATGGCATCTGACGTCTGCCCTCACCACCTGCACACCCACCCTGCCCACTGCCCCACTCACTTCAACAGCAGTGCTGACCCCAGACAACGACTCCCTGAGGATGTGGGAACTGATTTAGGAGGAGCTGGCAATTCCCCCACGTTCTCAAACCAGCAGCTGAGACTGAGAAGTCTGTGTACCCCAAGAGTTGAGAGTCCTGTGTGCTGCATCCTTCCCACATGTGGGGGAGCAGAACACAGAGGAGGCTGGAGCAATGTGTTAATGCCACTGCTGTTTAGACAGCAGCAACTACAAAGGCTCCAAAAGGACATCCTGCCCCCACATCGGCCTCTTTTGGGGCAACTTCCCTGCTGTGCTGAAAAGCGCCCGGGGAGGAGCAGCAGCTCTGTGGCCCCGGCTGTTATCTGTGGTGGGAGGCAGATAGGCTGGCAGTGCTCCTTGTGTGCCTCACCAGCTATTCCTGTGGCTGGGATCCCATGCCTACGTGCACTGCTGCATCCTGGCCCAGGCACGGGGTAGGGGGTTTCCTTGGAGGGAGGAGGTGCAGGCTGTCCTTGCAGGAGGGCAGGACACGGCCATAACCCCACAGCCCTGGCTGTCAGCTCCCGTACCAGCACAGTGACTCCAGTGGTGCTGATAAAGGCAAGAGGAACCCTTATCTCAATTTTCCCAGTAGCAAATGTCAGTGCTTTTATTTTAAGCATCCTCTACCTACAAGGATCTCAAGCTAGCTTGGAATGTCCCTCCTGATTTGGACAGATGCTGAAACTGAGAAACCCGCAACTTATTTAAAATGTGTTTTGACTTTTGCAAATTTTTGCACAGTTTCTGCAGCAGTTGGGTTTTCCCTGCGTGTGTTTGGTGGTTTTTTGCCTGGGTGAGGTCGGAGAGCAGGGCTGGGCACTGCTGCCTCTACCACCTGCTCAGCTTCTTGGCCAAGCTGTCTCACCGCCAGCTGCTGGCTGTCCTCTGCTCTGCCCCCAGCCATGCCCGAGCCTGTCCACGCCTACTCCTGCCCACTCTTCTGGACAGAGTACGAAGGCCACTGCTACCGGTACTTCCCCATCAACAAGACCTGGGCTGAAGCCGACCTCTATTGTGCTGAGTTCTCCATCGGCATCAGGTCAGCCAAGCTGGCCTCCATCCACAGGTGAGGTGTGCAGAAACATGTCATCCCATGCTGACACAGCCTGGAGAGGAAGGAAGCTGGGGGCAAAGTCCCATTCCCACATCACAGCCTCTGTGTCAGCTGCAGGCACATGTTCCAGCCTACACATCCCTCTGCAGCAGTGGCCCAGTCAAGGCTGATGTGCAGGTCACATAAAGGCAATATAGAAAATAAATGCCTTTTCCTGGACTGACAGGAAGACTGGCATAGTATTCCCTAAATTTCCCCAAACTGTGTTTTTTACTCTTGAAGAAGGGATATAAGTACAACATGATTACACAGTCCTTTTCCCTATTCCCTCTCCCCCAGCTTTCACCAACTCTACACTCCTCTTGCACAGACCTGGAAAAGTAACCAATAGCAGTAAGAGGCAGGAGACCCATTTGCCCACAGGTCCTGTGGTAGGGTGAATGCTTAGGGACATGGCTGACTATTTGCTGACATATCCCCTTGATTGCCCTGTATTGCTCTGTTTTTCCAGCTGGGAAGAAAACGTCTTTGTGTACGACCTGGTGAACAGCCGTGTGCCAGGTATCCCCACTGACATCTGGACAGGACTCAATGACCTTCGGCAGGTGGGAGCTCCCTGTAATCTTGTGGGAAATGGCTTTGAAAAATTCACCTCTCTGTGTTTTCCTTCTGGAAAACCACTTGGTTTTCTTCTTTGCCCCTTATACTCCCTTTAATCAGGAGGTGGCATAGAATCTGCGGTGCAGTATGTAGGGAAACTTGTTATTTCACCCATTCTAGTGTGCTTTTAAACGAGAAGTGTTACTACAATTAATAGATTAATCAATAATTACTCTTATCACATTTTATTACTGGATTCATAGAAAGAGTATGGTACTGCTGATCCAAGAAGAGCAAATAAACTGAAAAGGTCTTCAGTGTCAAAAATCACCAAGTTTCATTGCTCTCTTGTGATACTCTGTGACTTTTGAATGCTGACGTGTTGGAAATATATAGTCTAATACATTAGAAAGAAAAATGGAGACCATCAGGAGAACCATCTCTTGTCAGCAAATTTTTTGTAGATACTAGAAAAGGAATGGAAAATTAAAAGGAATGAGAACTGGGTGGGGGATGTTAAAAAATACATCGATTTAATTTCTGGGCTTCTCCTGGTGAGAACACTACAAAGCCTGGGGCTGTTCTTGGCAAGTTTCCAGTTGTAAAACCAAAATGTGTGGTTTGGACTTTGCTGAATGGTGTCTGTCTATGTCCCTGGGCTGTGTGACACTGGGGATGGGGGTGGGCACTACGTGGGAGTGGACCTCCCACCCCCTGAAGTCTCAGCTCTGTGGTGACAGCCTTTCTCCACTGGCCTCATGTCAGGAGGGTCACTTTGAGTGGACAGATGGTTCCTCCTACGACTACCACTACTGGGATGGCAGCCAGCCTGATGATGGGATCCACTCCATCCCAGAGGAGGAGGACTGTGTGCAGATC
The DNA here is from genome assembly GCA_018697195.1 of Certhia americana. Classification (NCBI taxonomy): domain Eukaryota; kingdom Metazoa; phylum Chordata; class Aves; order Passeriformes; family Certhiidae; genus Certhia; species Certhia americana. Next base: position 7,306,754 of record CM031870.1, read on the forward strand.
TGGTACAGACACAGCAGCGGTGAGTGCCCAGGGCACCTTCACTGTTATTTGTGTGTCAATAAATTCAATCCACTGGGGCTTCTGCTTTTCTGAAGTGGTTGCTGGCAGGCAGACGATTTGCATTTTAATTTTTTAGTATTATTTTCTTTTATTTCTCTACAGTGAAAAGGTGTTTTCCCTTTCACCAGGTACATACATGCATACATACTTATTTTCCCTCTGCTCCCAGCCCATCTCCCTCTCCCATAGTAGCAGCAGAACAGGAGCATCAGCTGCCTTGAAGAATTACCGAATTTAGTCAAAGGTCAAATTTTCCCATTTCCCCTCCCACATGGGAAACCTGTGGAAACATTCATTGGTTTGCCAGCTTTTCTCTCCCATGCTTGGGCCAGGACATCTTCCTGAAGTGGAGCAAGATTTGCCTGTGCAAATACCCCACTTCACACCCTCACTGCTGGTGAGACCAGCCAGGTGCATCCAGGCCCCCCCAGATGTACCTAAATGTCCTGTCCTTGGGCAGATCATGGATAATTTTGGGGGGAACAGGACTGTGCTTGCAGCTGCCACTCCACTACCAAGTCCAAGCTGCGACCCAGCCTCCCCTCTCAAATCCCCCAGATGAGGATGCTGGGAGGAAGCATGACTGTGAATGGCACAGATGGGAGCACATCCAGGGAAAACCTCCTGCAATGGCAGGAGATCTGGTCCCAAGGGGAGTGCATGGTTCCCTCCTTTTGCCTTTTTTCAGCTAATGCCTTGGTTTTTTTGGAGGGCAGCACTGCGCTCCTGGAATGACAACGCCTGTGGCAGAGCCTTCCCCTTCGTCTGCAAGATCCCCTCACTGGCCCTGGACTGAGGCTGCTGGTGCTTCCCACATCTCCCTTCATTCTGGGTCACCTCTCAAGCTGTGCCAGGGAAGAGCAGTCAAGACATGGCATGGGTTGGGAGAGCCACGGAGCTGCTTGGATCCCCAGCCAGTCCGTGGCTACAGAATCCCTCCTGGGAGTATGGTGGGGATGAACCTGGCACTCAGCACTGACAGGAGCTACATTCAACAGCAGGGGAGCCTCCAAGCCTGAGTCTGGCTTTGGATTTCAGATCAACTATCGCAGTGTGTTAGAGGAAGCCCGTGATTTTACCGGTACGCCAAACTGTTAGCACCCAAAAATAGCCATGTGTAGGGAATGTTTTTGCTGGTTGATCTGTGAAGAGTGGAGGAAAAGTGTTATTTTCTGTTAAGTTATGCAAAATGCCTCTTGTCCATGTTATTTTTCTCTCTGTTAAAATAAATGGCAAACAACAGGTGGAGGCTCTGCTGTCTTTCTTGCACTGGAGTAGCAGCAATTCTCTGGGGACGTGGGGAGTCATGTGAAAGAAATTGTTTTTTCCCCAACTGCTCTATTACAGAGGTGTGTTGGGGGAAGCAGCTGCCTAGGAAACTTTATTTTATTGACCCTGACTGTTTTTTGGGGTGCATGGTGCAGCCTGTGCGCTCATGCTGGCCCACGCCTGGCCCCCAGCAAACAGAGTCACCATGGAGAGTGTGAAGGGCCAGTCAGTGCCCCACAGCTCAGCAGCATCCCTGAGCAGGTGGGTTTGGCCCTGGCTGCTTCAAGAAAATTGAATCAGCTGGAGGGCAGGTGAGGGGCTGACACACACTAGCTGAGGGTCAACCCATCCTCACAACCAGGTCCTGGCTGGGGAGAACTTGCAGTGTTTGATGCAGCTGTGTTTCCTTGTGAGATGATGTTTTCTCCCCAAGTCCTTGCTGATGTCCTCTGCTGCACTGGCACCACAGAATTACTTCTGTCTCCCAGGTAAATAATTTTTGGGGAGATGTGCGTGGTTGTGACAGCTGTCATGTGCCTTGTTTGAACTGCTCAGTGTGGAGATGGGACACCCCTTGGACAAGGGTGGCTTTTCAGGGTTTGGGTGCAAGTGGGGCTGTGCTGGTACCAGGGCCGAAGGGAAAAGCAGTGCTGTTGTGGGAAAAACAGGCTTCTCCTTCAGGGGACACAGCTCCAAGGGCACTGCTGGACCCAGTCAGATGCAATAAATCCAGTTTAAATCTCTCCCCAGAGAGCCCCGGGGTGTGAACTCTGATCCCTCACAGCCCTGTAGCGTCCAGGTGGCTTTGCAGGTAGCCCTGTGCAGAGGGGCCCTCTCCTGGGAGCCATGAGTCCCTTTTGTCCCTGCTCTGGCAAAGCCACAGCCTGACCCATTTCAGCTGCTGCTTGCAAAGATGAGCAAAGCATGGTCATAAAGTTGTCTGGTCCTCCTTGATGCTACCATCTTAGAAATATAACATTCCAAAACCAAGACTTTGCAGTGTGATCACACTGCATACAATTGAGGTCAGTGGCTGAGGCTCTTCTGGGAGCTTGGAACTGCTTCCTCAGATGGCAGTAGAGCTTTCAGCTATGTTTCCACTGGGAGAGAAACTGGAAAATTTGGTGGGGGTAATAATGGTGTTGTAAGTGGAATGTGTGTGCTGTTGCAAGCTTCTAAAATAAGAAAGTGTTGTTATCCTTGATTTGGTATTTTTATATACAAATATTTATTTGTGTATATATATATAAAATGAAACTATATTATTTTTACTGGGTTTTAAAATTAATATTCACACAATTCATATATTTATATGGAAAGTTAGCCATTTATGTAGCTTTCAGTTCTGGATTTCAGCACTGTATGTGTTTTCTAGAGGCTTTTGTTTCACCTGAAAATAATAAATTATGTATGGATGATAACAGTATGTAAAGAAATCAGCTGTTTAAAAGAAAGCTCTTAAATGCAGCAACCTGGATAAAGTTGATGTGGTCTGTGGCAGAAAAGGTTTGAAGAGCCAGAAAAGGTTTGAAGAGCCAAGTGTGTTGCACAAGGACACGTCTGATGAGCTCCTGGCTCTGAGCGCCGGTGCTGAGGTGTGGCCTTGTGTCTGTGCTGGAGCTCGGTGCTAGCCCAGGGGACAGCACAGCCCAGCGTCCCCGCGGGCTGGCCGTGCCCCAGCCTGTCCCATGGCAGGGCTGGGGTTGCACGGACAGCCACCCCACTGGAAAATGATGCTGCACGGTGCCAAGTTCGGCTCCAGGCTGCCCCTCCCCAGTTTCTTTTCCAGTTCCTGGAAACTGCCCCTTCCCTGTTCCTCCTGTGTCTCCTGTTCAGAGGAACTGGGAGTTCATCATAGCTGGGGATTGGTATGCCTCGAGCCAAACAATTGTCTTCTTTCCCTGCAAGTTGTATGAGATGTTTCAAAAGAAAGGTTAAAACCTTCCCTTGGGAAAGTGTTTGAAGACCTGGGCCCTGCTGTGGTTAAAAATATTGCTAATGGGGAGCCAAATGAAAGCTGTCACCTCCAATTAACATCTTCATTTCCAGGTAAAAGGAACTGAACACGCATGACCTGAAAGTCAGGACCAAAGTTAATAGGGCCTTTGTTTCCCAGCACTCCCACCCCCACCCCCGTCTTTCTCCTTTGGCTCCAGGGTCCTTACTTAAAAATAAACTCTCTGTCCTTGCCAGTGTCTTCTGTTTCACAGTAATCTAATAAAATTTAGAAAACAACAGGAGTTTTCACCTCCTTAATGAACTTCTAGTGGATCTGGCTTGATGAAAGGTGGGCCACGCCCTTTCTCTCGGCATGGACCGTTTCAGACTCTGCATGGCCTGGAGCAGCTCCAGATTCCAAGCTGAACTTCTTTATTTTTCTGCTCTCCTTGTCCCTTAACCTCTCACTCCCTTATTATCTTGAGTTTTTCCCTTCTGACTCGCTGTGGTGGAGGCAGTGGGAAACCTGGCAGCAGCAGGACTCTCTGACACCTCTTCTGCACATCACTTGCAAGTGACTGGTTCCTGAGGGTCTTTTTATGACACTGATTTTCTTAGGGGTTGAACACCTTCTTTCATAACACATGAAAGCTGGGGTAAGTGTGAACAGTGTGTGATGTAGCCTGGGAATGAACCAAAGTAATCCTTACCCTCTTGTACCCTATTTCTGAGCTGTACAGGCAATATTGCCCTGACATCGCAATGGGGAGGGATGGGCCTAACTGCATCTCTGATATTTTGTTTCCTTTTATTCCTACTCTGATTATTTCCTGAGGCGTGCTGTTGGATGTTGTGACACAGGACATGGATGTCACAGCTTATGGGCACTCTGGTGCTGCCCTAGCAGAGCCTGGTGATGATTTTCCTCCCCAGTGATTATCCTGGCTGCTCTGACGCCTGGCTGGGCTGGGCTGGGCTGTCCTTTCCTCTATTAATTCGGTTAAGATTTTTTTCTCCTGTAAATGACTGGGAGAATAAGGGCTGCACAGCTGAATCATGAGCTTTTTCTTGTGCATTTCCCTTGGATTTAATTGCCTGAGTAGTGGCTCAGCTCCTGCCCTGAGGCCAGGATGCTGCAGAGTAGTTCTCTTTGACAGAGAACAAAACCAAAAAACATGCTTTGAGCAGCTCAGAGAGTATATTACAGACTCTCTGCAACACTGAGCCCCATCACCCAAAAGACCCCAAGCCACAAAGCCCTGTGATAAATGATGTTACCCATCTGTGCAATGGGGTTAGTGGTCAATCCCACAGCTTTAGTGTATCCCCAACGTCTGCAGCAGGGAGAGATGGAGCTGTGGGGCATGGGGAAGGCAAGCAGGATTTGTCCCCGTGCTGTGTAGGTCCCAGTAGATGTTGGCTTAACTGAGATGCTCCTGCTGTTCTGTAGGAGGGCTTTCCCATCCTGCCTCGTGCCATCTGCTCCCTGCTGCTGCCAGGGAATGAGCAGGACAGTGGGAACCAGTGGGGACAAACCTGCTGGGAAATATCTCCTTCTGGGCAGCCCGAGGGCTAGGCTGCCACAGCCATGCCTCCTGAAAGAGGCATGAATCAGGCTGGATTTATACACCCTGGAAGCTGCAGGTGTGTAATCACACCTGAACTAATTGCAAAAGCTCAGTGAAACTTCCAGCAGCACCAGTTTGCCTTGGAGAGGCTCAGAGCTGCAAGGGACTCCTCCAGGCAGGGGGACCCTGGGATGGGGCTGGCTCAGCACAGGAGTCATCTCATGCCAGGGCCCATGGTGCTTTTGGTTGTTCCCTTTTGCTACCCCAAAAGTCTCCTCCTCTTTTGTGGCCAAGAACTTCCAGGCCTCCTGAGAACACTGCCTTGGTGGGGAGAGCTGGCTGAGGGCCAGTACCCCTGTCCCTGTTTGGCGCAGGCTCTGCAGCGTGGCCACCTAAAAAGGTTGGTTATGTTTTTCATTAACCACTTCTGCTTTACTGGGGTTCAGTATCTTGCCTGGAAACTTTCATTCCTGAGTGCCAATTGCCGGAGCTGCCACTGATCAGGTGTAAAGCACAGATCTGATGGGAATGCAATTCCTACTGCAGTCCCTTGCTTGGAAAGCTGGTCAGCCTGGAAGGACACAGAGCCAAAGCACAGGTAACATGAGAGAGAAAGGATCCACAGCTGGCACTGTGCATGTGAGTGCCTGGAGCTGGTCAGAGAGGACACGGCTGTTCTGGGCCAATGCTGAAAGAGCTGATGCTGCTCAGCAATCCTGGCTGCTGTCCCCAGGCAGGGTCCTGGGCACCACACTCCTGCTGTGCTGGCAAAACATAGCTGTATTTGAGAATCTACCAGAATAGTCTAGTCCAGTTCTCATGGTTACCATGGCAACTAGATATTTGCTCATTTGTATTTCTTGAAAATTATACTGGGCTGCTGATTGTCTCGTTTGTGAAGCTCTTTGTCAGGACACCAACAAATGTTTGTCAAGGGCTGTGAGGGAGCAAGTGGTGCTGTTGTTGAGCAGATTTCTGAATGGGAACTCTGCTGGAGTGTAGGCGTGTTATGACAGCATCCCTCCCACAGACACTCAGGAACATACCCCTGACCTAGGAAGAGGGTGCTTGCTCTGCTCATCCCCTCTGACATCCATTTGTACTTGAGCCATTGCTTGGGTTAGCATAAAATCCAAGTGACTTGAGACCATACTTTTAGACCACTTGGGAGACCACACTTAGGATGGGACAGGGGAAGGCTTGACAGGAAGCTGTCTTCTTGCATGGAAAGGACTCAAATAAAATATCCTCCTCTGGCTGTTCTTGAGAATCAGCCACAGGGTAGGAAGGCAAGAGGTTTAACTGTGTCCCCATGGGTTCAAGGCAGGAGGTGAGAGCCACGTGAGTGGAGGGGCCCCAGGAGCAGCACCCACCAGCTGAGGTGGGATGGCTGTGATCCTGTTTACAGGGGAATAACAACCATCCTCAGCTTCCAGAGTGCACAGAGACTTTGAGGCTTGGAAAAATGCCAGCTCAGATTAAATGCTTACTGGGTTTTTGAATTGCAAAGCTGGCACTAACTGTGGAACAGTGGGAAAGGATGATGCTGCAGGGCTAGCTGGAACTTTCAAAGGTGGCTGTAGAAGAGGATAGGGCAGGCTTCTCTTTTTGTCCTGAAGGAAAAATTAATTTGATTTGGATGCTGTTTAGGCTCTATGGCCCTGGGTTCCTGAAAATCAATTGACCCACAACCCAGAAGCTGTTTAAGAGCTCAGCATTTCTTGTCCGGTGTTTGCTTAGCAGAAAAAAGCCACTTGCCATGAGCTCCTCTTTTGTCTTGTTGAGATAATTAAATTGTCCACATGAGGATGTAACACCTTCATGGGGTCCCACTCTACTCAGCAGTGCTGGCACAGGTGCCCCTGTGGAGCATCATCCCCATCGTGGCCAGCTGCCTCTGTGCTCATACCACCAGCACAGGCTGCACTCAGCAGACACTGAACATGAAGATCCCAGGCACAGGGAAAGAAAGAAAACAGCAGCAGTATGGGTCAAAGCAATTAAATGTAGTATTTCATTGGTGTGGAGGGCAACAGCTTACAGGAAAGGGCTGTGGCCTTTATTAATCTCCAAAGCATTATGTGAAAGCATGGTCCCAAATAAATGCTGAATGCAAATGATGAATGTAATAATCTGGTATGGATAGCTGCCCTGGACTTCAATGGGTTGTGAAAGTGATTATAATACAGTAATAGCAATAAGCTTAACAGCTCTAATGAAATCTTAAATGCCAAGTTTGCAACCTGCCCTTTTTGCTGCACTGATCCATCAAGGGATCAGCAGGAGCTGTCTGGAGCCTGTGTGTCCCTTTGCACGTGATCCCTCTGATCGATCCCCTATGCAACCCTCAACCTGCCTGACTGGGATTTCAGTGTTAGGTCCCCATATCCACACAGTTGAGGCAGAGCAGCTCCTGCCCTGGCAGTAACACAGCTTGGGCACTGTCATAGTTTGAATGCCAGGTGTCTGCTAAGGATGGCAGGAGCCTCGCTCGGAATGGAGAATCTAAACCCCCTCCCTCCAAATTATTATAACTGTGAAATTAAGGGGCTCTCAGACAAAGCGATGGGAATAGGAATAACAGTTCTTTATTAGGGAAACTAGAAAAAACAATCCAAAACACATGAAGTGTTACAAAAGAGAAAAAGAAAACAAACAAATAAACAAACAAACCCACTGACAGAGTCAGGATACAACTGACACCCTGTGGGTCAGGGTGTTGGTGGCAGTGCCATTCCATGGTGGCTGCAGTCCTAGTGGCAGATGTGGCTCTGGTGAAGTGATGCTCCTGTAGAAAAGTGGAGTTTTTCACTGAAGGTCCAGTGGTGATAGATGGGCCTGGTCTTCTTCTGAGAATCCAGTGGAAAAGGCTGGCTTGGTGTTCCAACTCCCAGATTTTTATCCAGGTAGGAATACTTGGCTCCTCCCCCTGGCTGGAGCATTTCCCAATGGGATGATGTAATTTTATCGGTGAGACTCAATGGCCCATTAGCAGAAGATCTCTCCCTGGAGGGAGGCTGGGTTGTGGAAGAGATAAGAAAACTGCCCCAGCAGGTTTATTGGCACTTGGCCATTGACAGACAATTACACCACTCCCTCCACCCCATTTTCAACAGATGGTGATAGAATACAGAGTTTTGATTACATTTTACACTGCAACCCATGACAGGCACCAAAAATCCTTGCTCAGATTTGATGATTTTGGGTGTATTCTGCATCTACAACAAATTCACTCTTCATTGCACATTGCCTTGGTCCCTTGGGTGCTCCCTGCTGAAGGCATATCCCTTGGAGGATGACTGCCAAGCAAAAGCCACCGTCTCCCAAAGCATCCTGGTGCTGGTGACTTTGGCTCCTTTAACCCTGGGTACCCCCAGGATGTTACTTTTGGGAAAGGACTGGTGAATTTTTGGGGAAGTACTAGAGAATTTGTGGCTTTGGGTGGAGTGGGGTGAGGTGATGATAAAGGATACTGCAGTTCTTGCACTCCTGGTTTTAGGAAACAGCCATACAAGACACAAAACCTGTCAGGGTGGGATTTTTAACCTCAAAATGCCAGTGCAGCTCTTATTGCTCATGTTGTCTGGCAGCTGCAGCCACACCATTTTCCCTCTCATTACTTTCTCTAAAAAAAAAAAATTTTTTTTTATTTAAACTGGGCAACCCCCAAAAAAGCTGCTGTTTTGTTTGAAGAGTTCAGTGTAGTGAATGACTCATTTTTCTTCTTGGATGAGTCATGGACCCTCTTTTGAAAGATCTTATTATTAATGTGCCATTTGGGGGATATGTCTGAATTTTCCAGCAGTGGCAGCAGCCTTGTCTGCACTCACCAAGGAACCCTCACAATGAATGGCATATGTCAAATGGCTTCATGCAAGAGATTTAATGTCTATGTACTTTTAAAGGATATCACTTTCATGCTTAACACTTTTTCCATATTAGAAATGTGTTGAAATTCTCATAAGCAGGAGAAGGGGATCCCTTCCCAGATGGTGCTTCTCACAAAAGAGAAGCAGAAGAGGAGAAGGGAGGTATTTTTAGATGTGCAGAATGCTCACAGAGTGAGGGTGCAGCTCAGGGAGAGTGACCATCCCACCTGCATCTGGGGTGTATCCCAAAGCCCTGCTTGAACTGCTGGCAAAATGAACCCTCGTGACAGATGCCCCCGTAAGGGGAAAAGTAGAGTCCAACAAGCAGAGAACAGTGTCAAGTTATTTTAGGAAGAGGCCAAATTAACCATTTGGGCTGTCTGAACCCCACCTCAGACAGAGCCAATAAGGCCTTTTTTAAATGGTAGCTTTATTTATGAGCTGAGATATGTTTTCTCTACTATCTGTGGAGCTCCTGCATCCAAAACACCACCCAAAGTGTGACTTTAAACACTCCCTTCTTAGTCTAGTGGGTAGTATGGTAACTCAAGAGTACCAAATGCAAGTTGACAGAGGATAAGATAACATTCCTCCCATTTTCCTCCCATTTGTTGTTTTTTTCCCTGAACTGCACTTTCAAAGCTTAACTTCTGTGAAGCATCTTGCCAACACTCAGTCTCTAGCAAACCTAGTGAAAACACTTAATCATGGAATCATAGAATAATGTGGGTTGGAAGGGACCTTAATATCATCTCATTCCAATCCCTCTGCCATGGCCAGGGACACCTTCCACTAGACCAGGTTGCTTTGAGCCCCATCCAGTCCCACCTTGTTCTCTCTTTCTCCCACCCTGTGCAGAATAACCAGCATCGAGGTCTCCCATGGACATTTCTTCTGCAGTTGAGTCCATTTGCATGATTTTGGAGTTCTAAAGATGTTTTTGGTAGGATTTACACTAAGACCTAATTTCAGACTGATTGTATACCACAGGAAGTTATGGTTCATATCACCTCGTTAGCCTGATTAGCTGGCTGAGCTGAACAATGAGTGCTTCGTGCCCTGAGAGAACAGCTGAGACAAACAGAGCCCAGTAGTCAATAAGGTTTTTGGCAGCATGGAGATTTTGGGGCTATCCAGGTGCTGGGAAGGGCCCTGTGGATAAGTGGCTGTTTGTGCAGCTCAACTCTGCTGGGAGATTGAGACATGCTTCTGTTCCATTAGTTTTTCACAGTTTTTCCTGAGCTCTGCCCTTTTTTCCCCAGTCCCTTGCTTACTGTGTATCTGCTGAAAATAACAGATCTCTGTCAATTCTGGAGTGGAGCTTGTGCAAGGGGGAGAACCTGGCCATGTTTCAGTCCTCCCTATCTTCCAAGGGAAGCATTTGGGTGTGCAAAGGTTTGCTGTTTGGGGGGTTGTACATGGGAGCTGAGGCCACACAAATTACTTCAACCTATATCTTAGCCACTTGCTTTAGAGGCCTTTTAATTTTAAGTGGAGGTGGTATGCCTGTGCCTGTCTGTCCTGAGATTCTACGTGTGTGCTCAGAGCACCCCTAAATTAGTGGACCAATGCTGATTTAGTGTATTTAGTGATGGTGTTTGTTTGGGCTCCCCAAAATGGAGAGTGTGTTGTGGTTTGGTGGGAGCTGTGGAATGGAAGTGTTACCTCTGAGGTGTGCAAGAGGTTTTAAAGAAGTAGGTGGGAAGGCAGGCAGGCACAGAGCCTTGCAGGGTGGGGCAGTTGGCACCTGCTTGGGAAAATGCTGGAGTCTGCTGAGACTCCCTCCTGGCCATGTCCCACCTCAGCTCCTCATCACTCAGGGAGCTCAAGCACCAGCTTTATGGGGCAGCTCATGCTGGCCACTGATCTCTTCTGTCCCCTCCAGCATGGTGAAGTCTGCCTTGAGCTTGGCTATCCTAGGAAGCAAGGCAGAGACAATCCTATGTACAGCTTCATCAAAGAGAAAATTATGTTGGATTTGATTAAGAGGTGAGATAGAGAGGGAGAAATAAATCCGCCTCTGTGGCATTCATCACTCTAGGAAAGCCAGGTTTGCATCTGTAGTGCCTCCTGGAGTGCCCAGCAGAGCTGGACAGCAGTCTTCCATCGCAGGCGTCAGGATGGACTGTGGCCTGATAAATTGCAAATCCCATCTGGCTGCTCTATGCTCTGGCAGCTTCTGCAGGCCCTGGGGAGCTGCGTGGGTCAGGGGCGCTGTGGGGGCTCAGCTGGCACAAACCTGAGGCTCATTCTCACAAAGGGTGGGCCTGCTCTAGGCTGCTGTATTACAAGCTATCATCATGCAGACACTGCAGCACATCTCCACTGCATCCCTGGCAATCTCTGACATCAGTGTGATTTCCCCTGCCTTCTTTTAGAATATGATTTGGAACAATCAGCGTATGATTCAGCAATAAGAATGCTAGTTACATGGCACAACCACAGGGTTAAACTAGTTTCAGCCATCACATAAGGACTTACTGAAAATTTGTACTCCTGCACAGTTATTGTGATTTTCTGTAAATTATTTAGTCCTGAATCCAGAATGGCTCCCTTTGAACAGGATTTGCCCTAGCTTGTGTTCGTGTTGCAGTAGAGCTAACATTGGTGGTACTGAGCTGGAGCCCAGAGTGCTGCAAATGCACCCCAAAAGAAGTTACTAAAATATGTAGCAATCATTCCTGAATTGGTTAAAAAAAGGAAAAGAAAAGAATAAAGGGACAAGGCAAAGGCAGACACAATGATATATTGATAATTCATCTATCCCTGCCTGTGACCTTTGCCAGGCTCTCATTTCTAGTGTGCTGGAAGGAACCCAGAATAGCATTAATAGCAGTGGAATTGCTTCTAGATTTATGTCTTTACAGTCTATAGTTTGGGCTAAATCACCTTTGGTGTTTCAGGAGAAGTGAGACTCTCCAGAAAAAGAGAGGGAGCTATACAAATACTTTTGGCAAGGTGGAATCTGGTATCTCTTGATTTACCAAAATATGCATGGTTTTCTGTGGATATTTCTGGCTGCATTCCCTGTTAGAAAGTCGAGCAAGCTGGGTGTGAGTAGTGCAGCTCACAGAGGTGAGACATGTGTGGGAGGGGGGATGCTGGGATGTAGGACATCCACCATTGCTTTCCTGGGCTTCACATGTCTCCTTCAGGCACAGCGGGATGCAGGAGCCCATCTGCAGCCACGTGCCAACTTCATTATCAAGAGAGCCTCTTGCCACACTGCCTGGTTTGGCATGTGCTGTGTCTCCCTCTTTGCTCCTGAGTTTCTGAAAATGCATTGCCATATGCTGTATGAGCTATAGGCCGTAGGGGATGAATCATGGCTCCCACTACTGAAATCTTCTCCTGTCAGGATCTTGTTATTGATGATACACAACTTTTTAGGGTGAGGATGGGGTGGGCAGGCAATGCCATGGGGTTGAGATCAGGCTGGGAAAGTAACCCCGAAGAGCTGAGTTGGACTCAGAGCATCTGGCACAGAAAGATTGTAGAGCCAAGGTACCTCCCCTGGTGGGGGCCTTCCAGACCTGCCAGATGGGCCCCTGGGGCACTAGAGATGTTCAGCCCTGACTTGGACATTAATGCACTGAAGATGAGATTGTCCTAAGGCAGGGCAGCTCCTGGTGAGGCACTGTGCCCTGCCACAGGTGGGCTTCTCTGTACAGTCTGGCTTCCTCTGGGTGCAGGCACCCATGTCACCCATGGCAGGGCACCACTGCCACCCTGAGCCTTTCCTCTGTGAGCTGCTCTGCTATCTGAATTTACCTTCAACTCTTTGCCCTGCTTAGTTCCTTCTGTTTTCACAGGGATTATAAAGCACAGCCTTGCATCTAAAAGCAAACTTCAGGTTCTTCTGTTTACAAAATGCTGGGACTGAAGGCTGCAACCTCAGGCAGAGGCAACAGCCTGGTGGGGTCCCTTGGGAAATGAGCCACGTTGGACACAGCAGGCTCCTGGGGATGCACCCCAAACAGCAAAGCCAGGCAAGAAATAGGGATAGAGTAGGGGAAAAAAAGCAAATGGAAGCAATCATGTGATGGATTTCTTGTTTTGGGAAAGGCAAACACTAAGACTGAGGTTTTTCTCTTTCTCTGCTCGAGCTTTGATGGTGCACTCAAGCAAGGAGCTGGTGTACACTGGGGGCACTGGCAGCTGCACTCTATAGGGGGCAGGGGAAGGGAGAGTCATTTCGGATGCGCAATTTGACAAAGGATTCTGTGAGCTTCTTTTTTTTCTCCCCCAAACAACACTCAGAAAATGAAGAACAGGTCACTGACACCCGGCAAACGCCTGGGTGCCCAGTCCATCACCCGGTCAGGGCCGGAGGGGATGACCAGGTGTCCGCAAAACGATTCCTGCCGTGTCCTCTGCGGGTGCCACTGCTCGGCGGGGACCAGGGGCTGCACGAAGCAGCGGCACCGTCCTGCCCCACGCGGCCACCGCTGCAGCCCCGCGACAGCCACCCTGGGCGTGTGCGAAGGCGGCCGGGCCACAGGAATGTCGCTCCGACGTGCCTGGCCACCGGATCCGAGCGTCTCCCACTCGCAGGGAGCGTTTCCAGCGGCACATCCGTGAGAGCGTGCTGCCATCTCTTGGCTGTGCAAATCGGGAGGCACAGCCGACTCACAGAGGCTCCCATGCGACTCGCATTGCAGGGGAAATTGTCCCTTAGGCACTACTCTTCTGTTCTGTGTGTTTTGACCTCTATTCCTTTTACCCTGTGAAATGACCTTGGGTGCGCAGGGAGAGTCCTCAGCATTGCCTGAAGTGTCACCGTGATAGCGCCTGACAGCCCAAGCTGAGCATCCAAGAGACCACATCATGTAGTGGAACACCAGCAGCCCTTTCTTCCACACAATATACTCTGTTTTTAGTGTTCCAACCCAACATAGAGATTTTCTGTAAATTTGAAACTTATTGACTGAAAGTAATGGAAAGTCTCAGGCACACTTGTTTGCTTCAGGGGCACGCTGCAATATCTGGAGTAATGTAATGAGCCCTTTCCTGGGCTTAAAAACAGAGCTCACAAGCAGCAAACAAGTGAGCATTCTGTTTTATACACCGTGTTTAGTCTGTGCGCAGCCCAGGATTGAATGATAACTACTACCACCAGTAACAACAGGTTTCAGAAATGAACTTCAGAAAGTAAAATATTTGATCTCTCTCTGGTGAGCCCCATCCAGAGCCAAGCATGACTCCATCCATCCATCCATCCATCCATCCATCCATCCATCCATCCATCCATCCATCCATCCATCCATCC
>CM031870.1:7320736-7345223 GCA_018697195.1 Certhia americana
TCCATCCATCCATCCATCCATCCATCCATCCATCCATCCATCCATCCCTGCAAAATTTACCAGTGTGATTTCTTTCAAAACAAACAGATTATGCTCTGACAGCTCCAGGGTACCAGCAGCTATAGAGATTATTTGTTGGAATGACAGTCCTTCTTTTTCATTTATGTGAGACAATATAGCTCATCCTTTGAATGGGTCCTTTGAAAATAAAAAGAGAAAATGGAAAATATTGGAAAAATGTAAGTGAGTAGTCGCTGCTGCTGAGGCTGGATGTAGGAAATGCAACCTGACAGCTCACTTCCCATGCCAGACTGGAGCCAAGCTGCCACCAACACTGCAGAGGCATGCTCTGAACCCCCCTGGGGCTGGCTTGTGCTGTATGGTCCCTTCTCCAGTGGGGAAGCACCCACCACTGGCACTTGGTTCAGCTCCACCAGTGGTTTGGCTGCAGCTGCAGCAGGGCTGAAATACCCCTGGGGGGTTCACCCCAGTTAAACTCTCTTATGGGAGAGAGTTTAATGCTTTTGGGAGAACAGCCCAGCTATGAGGAGCATGTGCTGTACAGGTTCCTTCGATCCTTCTCTTGGTGATAAAGCAAACATTTGAGCAGCCATTAAAAGAAAAATTAAAAAAAGAATTGCCAGGGGGAGATTATCTAGTCAAAGTGTGCGAGGTATTTTTTGTTGATGCAGATGTGATCCATTTGTATGTGATGTCTCTGGTAGTGATGTAAGCTGATTTCCCAAATATGAAGCTGTCAATAAATCACTTTTCTGATATTGAAAAATAATGATGCTGCACTGAAAGGAGGTGGGGGGGAGCATGAGACGGGGACCTGCTCTGAGCTAATAGCCCATCACTGAGAATAAGAATGTTAAATTGGTGCAATTCAGGCTGTTTTTCTTGCCTCTGCCCAAATCAACAGCAGTGAGTCATCACAGCAGACAGCATCAGCTGCCACAGTGCTCGGTGCTCTCAGCTCCTCAGAGTGCAAGCTGCTGAAACCTGCTGCTTTCCTCTGCTGCTGACAGGAGTGGGACTGATCCCAGCCACCCTCAGCACCAAAACAATGACCACACCATGGAAACATGGTTGCAGAAGCCAGACATCCTATGTTTTATTTTCAATACCAAAAGAAGCAGTGCCCTTCTCCTGTGCTGGTATTGGAGGCTCTGGAAAATTCTGTCTGAGTGGAATCTATGGAAAAGGAGCCATGAAATGGGTGGCCCAGTGCTCCTGCCTGGCCAATCCCACAGAGGCACTCCCTGAGGGTCTGAGGGTTCTGGAACTGTTGTGATAGTGATACCAGAGCCCTGGAAGAGGAAGCAAAGCAAAGGCCTACTTTGAGCCTACCCTGCCACCCTGTGCCACCTGTGCCACCACAGGGCTGCCAGAGCATCCCTGTGGGTGCAAAGCCAGCATTTCACCTCCCTACCCCAGCTCAGTGAGGATGGATGCAAGTGGAGCAGGCCCATCTGAGTTATGCCAGCACTCTTTTGGCCATGCAGCTGAGTGTAAACCTAAATTATTCTATGATTCTATGATGAGTGCGCTGTGGCCCTGCAGGTAGGAGGTACCACCACTCCCCACCCCAAAATCTCCTGGCAGGAAGACCAACACAGTGCTCGTCAGGACAGAGTGGGCATCCTGGGGCAGTGCCAGGGCTGCAGGCACTGTATGAGCCCTCTCTTCCACATCTGAACACACAGATGAACAGACATGGCCAGTGACTAAGGAATACTCAGATTTATTCAGGAAAGCTGCAGGACATCAATGTCACAGAGCAGCTTTTGCTGAGCAGCTTGATAAGATTTAGAAAGGAAGCAGAAAAGCCTCAGTACTTGTCATTTTCCAGGCTTGACCAGCCCATCTTAGGAAAAGCTCAGTCCATGGCTGGAGCTGACCCATGGTCCTTGCAGGTGCAGGACACCAGCAAAACCAGAGAATGATGAGACATGTTGGCAGGACCTGGGAAGGCCAAGTTCAGTTTGCTACAGAGGTAAATATTTCAGTACCTTTTCAAGGACAGTAGAGATACCCTTTTGCTTTGGAAGTCCTTATCACCACAGATCCTCTGCCTCTTGCTTTGGAATGGAAATGCGGCTAGAGTTAAAGGAGTAGAGCTGAAAGCTGCTTCTTCCGGCCAGTCGGGGCTGCTGCTGCTACACACAGAGCCATGGGGTGGGGAAAGCGTGAGCCTGCATAATCATTGCTATCGGCACATCCCTCTGACTGACCGCTCTCTGGAGGCACTCTCCCTTGAACACCAACCTCTCAGATATCAATCAACCAGCAGGCAGATTAGATTAATTGGATTTCTGCATCTAAAGCTGATGCTGATGTCCACTGATTGGAAACCACTCCAGAGCACAGGCAGTTAAACAAGAAGGTGTTTCCTGTTTGTTTCTCAAAGGAGATAAGGGTACACAATAAGAGGAGGCAGAGGAGACCAAGGAACGAATTAAGGAGGAGTTTGGTATGCTTCTGGTCTGAGGGTTACAACAGCCTCAGGAATTTGCTAATTAGCTGTGTCAGATCATTATCTTGCCAGCCAGTGAGCAAAAAAGTAATTCCGTTTAAGCATGCTTTTCTTTTGGCTACTTGGAAGCATTCTTGGCACTTCTGCATCTCCATGTGTCGCTGTGATGCTGCCCAGGTTGCAGTTCATGGATCCCCCGGGCTTTGTGGGACAAAGGGACACAACCACCCCACCCTGGGGTGGCACTGCATGCAGCCTTGCCTCTTGCCGCTGCAGGAAAGCAAAGGAGGAGAAAACATCACAGTTAAGGGGTTTTTTGTTGGTTGGGCTTTTTGTGGTTTGGGAGGGGTTTTCTTTGGGGAGGATGTTTGGTTTGGTGGGGTTTTTTTTGGTTGTTGTTGTTTTTTGTATCTAAAAGGCCCCTGAATTACATTGCCTTTTTGTATCTAAAAGGCCCCTGAATTCCCATGCCTTTGCCCTGCAATGGACCCCACCAGCAAACCCAACCAGGTCTCAAGGATGGGACCCTTTAGAAAGGAATTCAGTCTTTAACTGCTTTCAGTCATAAAGGACCACATGTTTTGGATATTATTGAATTATTTTAAGAATACATCTTTGGTTTTCTGAAGGGGACACTGAGATAGATTAAGACCACAACTCCTGGTCTCTTTCTTTAGGTCTGGCGGGGGGGTGGGGTGGGGGTGGTCAAAGGAGGCTGTCACCCCATGGGAAGCCCAGGCTGGAGCAGGCTCCTGACAGGATCTGTGGAGAGAGGAGCCCAGGCTGGAACAGGTTTACTGGCAGGTCTTGTGACCTCTCAGGGAACCCACACTGGAGCAGGCAGTTCCTGAAGGACTGCAGCATGTGGGAGACTCACACTGGAGAGGTTCATGGAGAACTATCTCCTGAGGGAGGGACTTCATGCTGGAGCAAAGGAAGAGTGTGAAGAGTCCTCCCCACAAAGGAGGAGGAGGTGATCCAGGCACCATAGCAGAGGTTCCTCTACATGCTGTGGTGAGACAGCTGTGCCCCTGCAAGCCATGGAGACCCATGGTGGAGTTTGTCCCAAACAGGACTACAGCAGGAACCCCTTGCTGCAGCCAGGCTGAGAACAAGGGGAGGAATTCTGTGCCATGTCAAACCCCATAACCTGCCCCAAAGGGGCAGGGGCTGACATCCTGCTCTGCTTTCTGCTAACATACAGCTTGGGGAATTCTCAGCTGAAGAAACTAAAACAATTGCTTTTGAATATATTCCCAAACTAATTTAATATACAATGTCTGCTGGGACTGAGTGAGTCAGAGCACTGTGATGGGACTCTGAATGTGCTGCAATTTATTTGTACTGAAGTTTAAATAAGATTGATGGAGCCATAAAGCCATTATTGAAGAGGCTTCATGATGGAGCCCAGAGGGAAAATGAAGCATAGCAACAGGCTCTTGAATCTGTAACATCATCCCACCTCACTGTGGGGTTGTGATGGTGGTAGATCCTTGTTGTTGGCTGGGTTTGGGTCCTCAGAGAGCTGTGGGTGGCTGTAGATTGGTGTGGATTCCTGGGACTTGTGAGAATCACCAGAGCTCTGCAAGAAGATTTCCTAAGAGATGAGGGGTGGCTTGTGGAGCTGTATCTAGTAGAATCATGGAATAGTTAGGGTTGGAAGGGATCTCTGGAGATCATCCAGTCCAATCCCCCTGTCAAGGCAGGGTCACCTGGGGCAGGTCACACAGGAATGCATGCAGATGGTGTTGAAGGTCTCCATAGAGGGCGATTCCAAAACCTCCCTGGGCAACCTGTTCTGGTGCTCTGCCATCCTCAAAGTAAAGAAGTCTTCCTCATGTTGAGGTGAAACTTCTTGTGTTTTAGTTTATGGACACTGCTCTTTGTCCTGGTGCTGGGCATCACTGAAGAATCTGGCACTATCCTTTTGGTACCTGCCTTTGAGATATTTATATACATTAAGGTCAGTCTGGATTTTCTGGTTTGATACGAGATTTTGTCAGAAGTTTGCCTTGAGGAAGAAGGCTTGCTGACCTGGTGAAGTCTGAGGCCTGTGGGGATAATTGTTCAGTGGTTCCCATGCCTTTGCCCTGCAATGGACCCCACCAGCAAACCCAACAGGCTGGAAGTTGTATTCTGCCCATCTCCCACCAATGCTTTTGGAAGCAGAGCAGAGGAAATAGGATAGATGGTATAATAAAACTAGAAAGGATTATTTGCTTTGGTTTGCTTTTCAAAGATTAAGAAGCTCTTTCAAGTGTCTTCATTTATCACCTAAATGTAGACCAGCACAGACAAATACATTTATAGTGCAAGATATTTCTAAAGGTCTTTCTTTATAGTTCACAGCTGTGAGGTATCAAACACTCAGCTTTTTTGTGATGATTCATTCAAAGTAAGCAGTAAAGAGAAGCAGCAAATATACGTGAAGCTGTGGCAGTCTGCAGCCACAGGCTGGGCATCCAAGGGTCCCAGGCAGATCCACTTTCCCAGGAAGTATTTGAGTGGCAGGGATGGTCATGAAGGATCACAACAAGTTTGCTCAAAAATGTTTACAGACCTCCTATTTAGGCTGAAATCTCTCCATTTGGATTTGTAGAAAGGTTTTGCGGCAGCTGCTGCCTTGAGGTTTCTAATGCTGCATATGTGTGGCTGACACATATGGTATTTCCCACGTGGAAATCTCTTTCCAAATATACTGAAACCACAACTTCAGGGCAAGAACAAGAAAGACCAGGGATGCACCAGGATTTCAAGCTGGGATATTTCTATCATTACTGGATAAAAAGTACTGAAGCAGAAAGCTTTTGGATAATTCAGAGTCTGCAGCTGGGTGTGTGTGAGTCACCAGTATGTTGACACGTATTCATTTTAGTCAAATCTGGTGTTTGTTTCACTAGTAGTGTTGATGTACAAAAGGCATTGAAATTAACTGCTGCATGTTAAAGATCAGTTAGGTTTTACTCCCACTGAAAATGACATTGGTATTTGGAAGATATGTGCACCTACATCCCCCTTCTTCTCACAGGGAAATTTATGGCCCAGCTGCAGAGAGGCAATTTTCTCTATAATGAACATCAAAATTTGGTTTCTAGCTCTGCCATTTCTCCATTTGAGTGTGTTTTGTGTGCTGGGAAGAAGGCCCTGGAAAGAGCATTTCAGTTCAGTGCCAGCTGGGAGCCACCTGCTGCTCATCAGACCTTGCTGCCTTCTCCTGGGGCTTCTTTTTGGTGACCAAAGGAGCTGATGATCCACCATGTCATGTGTGCTGGCTGCAGGTGGAAACATCACCTGCCATGAGAGCTGTACCCTGGGGTCATAACAGCAACTTAAGGGGAGAAGAAGAAACACCATCCCAGGTACCTCCAAAGGAAATAATGTCGGATCAGTTTGCAAGGCTAGGGCTTTGTGCTACTTTTTTTAGAAAAAGACATGAAGCAGGAGAATATGTGGTAAAGGTATTTGTCTGGGTTACCAAGAACACTGAGTTAAGCATGTCCCAGTTCCCAGGGACATCCCTGTGTGGGTGTCACTGGGCTCTGCTCATTGCCAGCGTGTTACTGTGCTGTTTTGAAGCAGGAGGCTCTTGCTGCTGATTTCATACTCAAGCAACTTTGGATACAACTTTCCCAGGATCTTGGGCCACAGCTTTAAGAGAAAGTGATATTTCAAGGAGTTAAACATATCTCTTGGATGCATTATTCAAAGTAATTCTTAAATGTGGGGTAGCACCTGCCTGGACTTTCTTGTTCCTGCAGTTGGTGTTGCAAGGAGGTGAAAGAGGCTGTTTCTCAATGCCTGTGACTAACCAACCCTTCCTGCCCACAGCTCCTGGCAGGAGCACACTCCCTCTATCCCACTTCAGCCCTGCTGGAACTTGGGGTGCCCAGCACAGTGCTCTGAGAGAGCAAACCTGGGCCAAAATACCCCTGGGGAAAGGGAGCTGGGGGGTTCTTTTCACCCATATAACTTCCCTGATGTGGTTAAGGGGGTTGGAGAGAGGCTGCAGTCATGGAGGAAGGGTGTGCTCAAGAAATACCTTGCTGCCAACAGAGGGATGTGGACAGTAGTAGTTGATTCTTGCACTGGATCAATTCACTGGCGTTTTTCACTGTGCCTCCCCAAAAAAGTTGTTGTGGCCCACTTTGGGCAGGACTGAGCTAGTGGAGAGAAGGTTCTTCCCTTGTGATGAGGGCAATGTGCACAATGTGTGTACCAAACAGGTAAAACACAGGGCTCCTTCCTGCCATTTCTCCTTCTTCCAGACCTAGAACATCCAACACTGCTGCATAAAGTATATGGACACCTTTTCCTGTGCTTTGGTTTATGTTCTGTGCCATCCCTGCATGAGGAGAGGAGCAAACTGGGTTTGATACAGATGAGGTACAGAAGTGATTACAGCTACTGGCAGAAATAACAGACTGAAGAGGCAGAGGGAGGTGTATGCTCTGCCTTGTATTTGTGCTGTGTTTGTAGGTGTCATTTGTCATTTCCAATGGTGTGCATGATTTTGTCAGTTTAGCAGCAATCAAATTGCTCCTTTTAACACTAGATTTGCCCGGGGGTTTCTTTCCATTCCTTCCTCAGTAAGGTACGGATCCCCCGTGGGCAGGGAGGAGCCGGGCTCCGGGCACAGATGCAAGGCATCCGTGGGTCAGGGATGCCGGCAGCGCTGGTCCCTGCCCCGGGGCGGTCTCTGGGGAGGCCGGGGGAGCTCTCGCTCATCAAAAGCGTTTGTGGGCAGGGGCACAGAGGGCAACAGTGAGAGCTTGGCTACGGCTGCTCGGTTGTCTCGCCTGCTGGGGACTATTTTTACCGTTATCTCAAGAGTGCCTCCTCGTCGGCTTTAGTTGCTTAGCAGCCGCCGCGCTGGCGTATGAGGATGGGAACGGGCCTGATGAACGCACACGTGCGGAGATTTCCTGGCGAGCTCTTCCCTGCTCCTGCCAGCTCACCCCGCAGCTCCCAACCCGCCGGTTCTGTTGTCCTCTGCGTGCAGCAGTGACAACCCCACGGTGGGTTCCTGCATCCCCTGCCCTGCACTCACCCCTCTGGCAAGCAGACCCTTCCCTCTGGGTTTGCTCTCTTTGGGAACAGACATCAAAAAAGGGTCAAAACACGCCCCGTGGAAGTCCCGAATCCACAGCCAAGGAAATGCGGTGCAATAAACCTTGGCAGGATGCTTTGTTTACTCTTTGGTGAGCAATTCTACTTTCAGATGATCTGTTTTCTCTGACATAATGTAGAATTTCATGTGTCTAAAGCTGCCTACCAGGATTGCTGGTGTCTGAGAGGGAATTATGTTTGTTGTAAATTCAGTGGTACCCTGAGTTAGAATTAGGGCTCTTGGAAGACAAAAACAGTTATTTTCTCGAATTCAAAACTCTGGTACTTAAACTATATCTGCTCAAATTGATCAAATCAGATTGCTGAGCTACAGATAAGTCTGTAAATACATTAAGATGAAAAAAGATTTCTTTTATGTCTCCATGTCCTGACAGGCTCTCTCTAAAGCAAGAAAACCCTGAAGTGAGTTACTGCAAGTACAAATTCAATACATGCACAGGACTTTTATGGACTGTTTTCCAAAATGGCAGAGGCCCAAGCTGATGCGCAATTATAAGCATGTCCGATAATCTGATAAACTTGAAAAAACAGGTTAAGGCTTTCTGTGCATTTTGGGGCACATCCTATTCCTATCTGCCTAAGACGCTCCAAGTCCTGCTGCAGCTCCTGTTCCTGCACTTGTATCCCCTCATCATGTGTGACCAGACATATGAGGGAGTGTGTCCAAGCTGGAGAGTGGTGATGAGGAGCCACAGGGCTTTGAGCACAGGCAAAAGAGGCTCTGGGAAGAGGAAGGCAGCAATGGTGTGCAGGGAGGGCTGATGGAGTGGCAAACTGATCTGAGCAGCTGAGGGAGGGACTGGAGGTCTAGAAGCTCCTTGATAACCCACTGCCTGGTTATCAGGGAGGGATGAGTTATTGCAAGGACAGATGCTATTTCAGGAGGATGCTGCTTGTGAGACAGAAGGTCTCTGTCAGGCACTGGGGTTGGAACACTGATGGCAGGAGAGGGTTTCTGCTGTGTGTCAGAAGCTGCCAGCAGGAGTCCAGCAGCATCCAAACCAGAGACTGGATTTCTACTCAAGGGAAATGACCGCTGAATATCACACCCTGTTTAGTCTGGAGTAGGTTATGCTGCTGTGTTTTATACCCAGGATCCTATCTGGAGCACCTTCACAACCCTTCTAGGCTGTGGGTAGGCATAAGAGGTGTGAGCACTATCATTCAGCATGAAAGCCCTCTGTGCATACCTGCAGTCTTATTGATTTAAAATAAAAGGCAGAAATCAAATATCAATTCAGCCTTATATGCCAGCTTGGCCCCTTGATCATGCATTTTTAGAAAGCCATTCTACATTCTTTCTGTAAGTGAGTTACAGGCTGCCGCCGTTGGTAAATGTCAGTCAAAATTAAGAAGGGTGGGAGAATGGGGCAGTCATGCATTTCCTGAAGTTGGTGGTGACACCAAGGATCTTTCCAGTAGCTCGTGCTACTACCCAGCTTGCTGGCAAGCTAGCACAGAGCTCAAACAGTCTGAGGAAAAGTAAAATCCACTGCTACACAAGTAGTACAGGAAGAGGTGTTTTAGTTTGGTTATGGTTGGCACCCTGGAGTAATCTTTAATCACTTTGAGATTAAATGTCAATTTCTGAGCTACTGGAAACTCAACATTTCAGAAAATCATTCCCTTAAAGCATGATCAAGTGATGGAACTTTTCCCTCTCACTTTGTCCCCTTTAACTGCTGTACAGTAAAGGATGTGGAGCCAGTTACTAAGTTGGTTTTCCAAACAATCCTGGGAAAGATGGATCTGGCACACAGTAGTATCAAAGAATGGAGAGTCCTGTCCAAAGCAGCAAAATGCAGATGTGTGTTTTTACCATTGTCCCCAAGAGATGATGGAGACTCCAGTGCTGAGGTGTCTGTGCTCCCAGTTGTTTTCAGTGTCTGGCACGTGTCCTGGCTGAATCAACGCTGTGTGTCTGACTGTCTGCACAGGCATACCCCAAGGTGGTGCTGGAAAGGTAGTTCCTCACTTTTGCTCCTGTTTGTCACATTAGCACTTGTGCCCCTATCGGTTATTTTCAGAAATTGTGCAATGCTAAAGCATGCAGGTAAAGCCCCTTCCTTCGCCCTTGTGAGACACGGAGAGAACAGCTCTGTGTGCTCTCCTTCAAAACAGCTGAAACGACGAACCTGTGCATTTGGCAACCCAATCCCTCGCTGGGCCTTCTGCCATGTTTAATGAAACACTTTCTGCATTCAAATTCCAGATGCTTCTCGCTCTGCCACTTGCTGCCAGCTGCTGCTGACCTGGGCTTTGCTGCAGCTGAGTCCAGGCCTTGAGGGGCTTTTTCTATACTGTAAAATAAATTTGAAATAAGAAATATGGTTTACATGGTTTAGGACAAGGCTTTATCCTACTACTTCTTTGCTTAAGGCTCTTTACTTTGGCAAGCATGTCAGGAGTGGGAAAGGAAATGAGTGTCACCATTTGTCACACATTTAGTAATGTTGCCTATAGAAAGGTAAATGCCAACTGTACATATGCCATTTTATAAATAAATTCTGGCAAGGAAAGGCGATTTTTACCCAATTATGTGCCCTTTTGGATGTAAATGTTATGTATGTGTGGTAATATTTGGCCATCTGCTGCTGACAGCAAGAATTGCACGGGCATGGCAGGAGGGAGCCCCTTCACACTGGCTCCTGCAGAAGCTGTAGCCAGGAGGGGGGACCCGGGGGACCCCAATACCCTGAGAGGTGCTAGGATCTGCTCCACATGGTGAGAGGGGGCTGACAGCTTCATCTGGGCTTCCTGACACCTAAAGAAACCTAAATCCAGGTTGGAGCTCACCATCTTGGTCTGTAATAGTATCTGTGGGGGACAACCAGCAGCTGACCATACTGGCCCGTGGCAAGCTCTGGCAGGCTGCTGGGAAACTTTGTGTCTTTCAGTGGCTGGAGGTGTTTTAGGACTGCATTTGCTGATGTCTGTGACCTACAAGGTCATGGACCACACCCGAGAACAAAACCTGGGTGAGAGAGAGGAAAAGGAGAGGTGTGAGGAGAAAGAAGGGGAGATGAAAAAACCCACATCGTGGGAAAGGTCTAAATTAAGAGAAGATGGGAAAGTTGATATTATGCTTTACAAAAACAGTTCCGTAAGGGCATGTGATTTTGCAGGGTGCCCAAAGGAAGGCACTCAGGTGAGCTCTGACAATATCTGAGTGTCTGATCCTCCTCCCATGAGAGGGAGCTCTTAAAGCTCATCCCTGGCACTCCGCAGCAGGTACTGAGGTGGTGTTTCAGGTTGTGAAAATAGAGGACATGGCTTTTAAACCCACACAAACATAGTGAGTCAGGGAAGGTTTCTAGAAGAGAGATAACAAAATAGTACAGCCATTTTCTTTCTATCTTCCATAAACATGTTTGTTACATCTCTTTCTGCTCAATCAACCATGAATTTTCTCAGCTCAGCCAGAGTTCTGCCCTTCAAGCCCATCCTCAACAGAGGCAGCTGAATTGTTGATCTGTATCCACCTGTATCAACCCTGACTCTCCAATGTGGATAGTGAGCTGGGAGGACTTGTCCCACAGTTAGAGCTAGAATTGGGTAAGAGGTGACAAATGCATTGCAGGGATGCTGAATCAATGGAGTTCAGTAGCAGTGGGGTCCCCTGGGTGGCCAGTGCTAAGAGCCTTCGGCATGCAGAGCAGTCCTTAGGGTGTGCTTGCTGTTGCTCTAGTCTTGTTGGGGGAGAAGGGGAAATTCTCATCTGTCAAAAGTTATCACCTGAACCTCCCAGCCTCTGGTTCAGCCCTGGGGTCATTCTACTGCTGCAATGGATTTGTGTCAGGTGGAGACTCTGATTGCACCTGTAAAAAACATGTATTTCTTTTACTTTCAACTGTCACCACTTTGAAAAATCACTTCTATATGTGGCAGACAATGCATTGGTTCACTTCTGCTCATTTGCCTTCCAACTCAGTTTTTCATTTCACATTTCTCAATGTCTCACCAGAAACCATTCAAGTTTGTGCTTTCTCTGTGGCAGGGCGCTCCTCACACTCCACAGTTTTGGATACATTTTGGACAAGAGATGCCTGCCACAAAGCTTGTGCTTGGCTTTTTATAAACACCTAAACAATTTGCAAACCAGCTCCTTTTTCAAACAAATCCAGCCCAGACTTGTAGAGCTTAAGTACAGTGTTGTCGCTGTTTTGTTGCAGCACTATGTCTCTGTTTCAGTTTAGAGTGAAAAAAAAACCCTTCAGGAATTGGTGGAGATGTCCTGTAGAAGAAGGTATTTGTGTCAGAGGTATGAGGACAAATTCCTTGTTATGGGGCTGTATAGGGAAGTACCTTACTTGGACCAAAACTCCTGCGCAATTCCTTCACCCTGCTAAGTGAAAAACTTTGTGCTCACTCTTACACAGTCCTTAATTGTAAGTGAAAATCTTTCCACACATGGCTGAGATCTGTCTGTGGCCTACAATAGTAATTGTATTCCAATTTCATCTCCTATTTGATAGTTTAATAATATCCTGAGTAGCACTCAATGCTACTGTTACTCTTGCCACAGATGGTACAGAATGAATATTGATCTCTTACAAAGCTGGAGACTGGGATATTCATGAACTCTTTCTTTTGTGCTGAGTTTGGTGTTAATATATTTAGGGTTCCTTTTTCAAATATGTTTCTCTTAAAGAAAAAAACCCTAAATCTCTGAGAAGCAAAGGCAGGAGAAAAGGCAGTTTCACATGTGTTCCAATGTTCACCCTCTTGCCCTGCTTACCTGTAGCTCAGCTGAAGTCAGCTGAGACATAGAGCCCCTGCCACTATGTCAGCCTGGGCCATAATCACCTTTATGTATGGAATCCCCCAACTTCAAGGAGAATATTTCACCTCTAAGGGGCTTGAGCCACTCCCAGAGCCTGGGATGGTAGAGGTGCACTGTGTGTTTGCCTTGAGAAATTGCTGAGCTGTATTTCAGGCTGTTATTCCCTGCTCCAGAACCATCTGTGTTTTTCAGTAACAGCCAAAGACCCCAGGATGGTGAGCTGCAAGGCTGGACCAATGCAGACACAGAGTCATTTCTTGCCATTAGACACGAGTGGTATATCTTTGTGGTATTACTCACACAATGTGAGCAAGATTTACATTTGGACACCTGAAGAATGTCAGCTTTGCCTGCATGGATAAAAGACATTAAGGAAATCTCCCCTGGTTTTTTAGATGTGTTGTGTTTTCTGGGCCTGACCTGTGTGCAGGGCTGTGCTCTCACACCAAGTGTTCCGAGCTCTCTTCAAGCACTGTGGATTTAATTGGCTTCCCAGGCAGGCATCTCGCCCCACAGTCTGTCTTGTTGGCAGCCTTGGAAATATTTTGCCATTGTTCTTTTTCACTTAGCACACTAGTGTCTGCACAGCGTCCAGAGTAGCCAGGTCCAAGTCACTGATGACATCGTGGTCTCTGGAAGAAAAACTTCCTCAGGGAATAGAGCAGTGTGTGCAGCTTTGGGCTAAGTACAATAAAAAAACTCTTCTGTTTTGTGCACAAAATGAAAAATATGCTCAGAAAGATCACAGGGAGTAATGACTCTGACTGCTAGAAGAAAATGTGTTGGGTGAGCCCAAAGTCAATGTGGTTGTACTTTATTTTGTCCTAGCAATTACAAGTGTAGGATGAACCCAGCTCTCAGCAAATTCATCTTTGTGCCTTGGTTGCCCTTTCCCTCTCACAGGGGCAAACTGTGGTCCAGAAGGACCTGCCGGGATTGAGCAGCAGCTGTCCTAAAGGAAGCAAGGCTCTTCTGCAAGCCTCCTATCTTGGGAAACTGTCACTTCAGGATTAGAGCCTGCCAAGCCCCAGGTACTCACTCTAGTTTCCCTTTTTCTTCTTTTTCTTTTTGTACTTTTTAAAAAGCTGACTGCTGGCAGCAAACTGTAAAGTCCTCTCTGCTGACATTGCTGCAGGAGAGTTCACTGGTTTTTCCTGGTTTCCAGGGAATATTGCAAATCCCAAGGCAGGGAAGAGTCAGCAAGGAGGGAGGAGGGAGGAGGAACACTGGGAGAACCAGAGGTATTCAATGGTCCTGGGAGATTTGCATCTGTCAGCTAATAAATGCAGTAGAGTAACAATGGAATTAATTTAAAATCACCTAAACAATCAAAGAGCAATTACTTCATTTAATTATAAGAAAGATGAGGGAAACAATAGGATTTCATTTCAATAATACCTCTAGCAACTCAGCTATTATTTTAATTTAATTTAAAGTGACAGAACTTCCTGCATTGCATTACTCTGCCTGAAAATACCATGCTCTACATTCACCATTCAATAAACCATGGTATGGACTTTGCTTAATATTCAGCACCTTATTGATAAAGAAAACAGAGCCCTATACTTTGTTTTAAAATTACATTCCCAAGTCTGTGCAGCAATATATGTTATGAATGCTAAGGTTCACTGGAGAACCCAAAACAAAACGGAATGATGACCTGCTTGTTTGGGTACTACTTATTAAGAACACTTTTTAGATCCGCCCAAGTATTGTAGTTCCTCTACAGAGCACACAGCCATCTTAGGCTCTCCCTGAAGGGGCTGAGCACTCAGCAAGATGTGAGGGGAGTCTTCCAGTAGTTCCAGGCTGGAGTAATGGATCAAAATCTGGGCAAATAGAAAAAGACACGAGAGCAAAAGAAATAGCTGGATTTGTTGGCTGCAGGTGAGCTGGTGAGTGGCACAGCTGGAGAAGTTTTGGCTTGCTGTCTCCTGGTTTTTTTTGCCTTTGTAGCTGCAGGGTTTTTTTGTTTTCGGCTTTTTGCTGATATTTTTAGCATTATTCCAGTTTGGTAGCATTTAACTTTGTTGCGATAATAACTGCTACAGGAATTGTCATGAGGGAATTTATTCTGTCTTTGTGAGTATGTTTGCACTGCATGAAATAAAGAAGGCCTGAAGCAAGCTAATGAAGAACAAGCAAAAGACAAAATATTGACTCAACAATTCAGTGAGCATCATTTGCCCACTGTGCTGAAAAAGGTATGGGTCCTACAAGAAAAATCTCCTTGATCATGTTATTAAAGAGTATCTTAAAAGGCAAAGACACAGAAGAACTGGAGACAGCTGCATGGCCTAGAGTAAGACTGATAATTTTAGAATACTTGACTTCATAGCATATGAATATATAAAATTCATACATGATTCATATAGGTATGTAAAGGAACTGATGTACCCTGACATATATTTCTAACTCATGTAAATCATTGTTACTGGTTTAATTTATTCTTGCCTTGGTGCTTGTTGCTTTTACTAAGAGCAGCTCCTTCTGATGTCCTGAGTCACTTCAGAGAGAAGGACATGAGGAGCTTTAGCTCCTCTAGGCAGCTCTCTCAGTCCCATGCCTGGGTTGTTGTCAAGGAGACATATCTCTGGCATACATCTTCTCTGTGGTTTCTCCTCTTAGTATGCTTTTCCATTGCTATGGAGACTATCACAAACTCATTTAGCAACTCCCCAGTGCCCCACAAGGAATGCGTATTTCATAACTCACTCCTCAGAACAAGGAGTGCTGTTTAATTTTTGGCTGCTCACCTGCATGTCCAGCCTGGCTATGCCAGGGACTGTCTGTGCTGAGCCCTTATGAGCTGACACAGCACAGCTCCAAGGGCCGGGTTACACAAAGATGTCTTCAGTGGGGATGGTCTGGAAGGTGGGACAAGCTTTGCATGTGGGAGGTAGTCAAATGCTTACCCTGATTACTTAGCAGGGCTCTTCAAGTCCAAACCCTTCTCATTCTCCCGGTCTCCAGCTGACATTCTGCTGAGTTCTGAACTCAGGTGAAACCAAGAAAAATGCCTAACTCTAATAGTGCAAAGTAGAGGGAGACAGAACCACTCTGCTGGCCTCTGTTGCAGGGCAGCAGAGAAGGAGCAGTGCAGCAGGGCTAGCAGGGTGCAGGGAAGCAGTGAGAGGGAGGATCCATGTCTGGGTTTGGACAGCTCCAAGGGCTGTCAGCCTCCTGATACTGTAGAGGTGCACCCCCTCAGGGCAGCACCTGAGTTTGTGTCAGTCAAGCAGTGGCATTTTGGCTCCCAGAGAACTGTGGGGTGGCTGCACTGGAGACAGCAGCAGCCCAGCAGTTGAAATGGCACCAGCTGTCTGGAGGAGTCCAAGTGTGTGTCCTCAAACCACTTTGGCCAGCACAATGTAGGCTTTACTGAGAAAACCAAGACGTAAGAGAAGTTATAACTCGGGATTTACAACAGCTGCTGCACAGGAAAGTAGTCACTGCTGGCTGAAGGGCCTGCAGCAGTGGGTTTGAACACACCAAGGTATCTTCCGCCTGAGACACAAGGGAGAAGGATCCTGGCAAAATGTTTCAACAGGGACTAAATACCATGGAAAGATCCCTTCCAAAGTGGATGCAAGTAAGCAGGCAAAAATAAATAGGGCAACCTATAAAATAATCAAGTGCCATGTTTAGGGTGGGAATTATAGCTCTGTGGGTCATGCTGAGATGGCAGCTGAGGCTGTGGTTCCCAGCTCCCTGTCCTGTTTCCACACTCCAGTGCAAAATCTGACATATTAGCATAATCCTCAAATCCAATTTGCATTATTATGTCAGTCTATGCCCTGCAGTACCTCAGGAGCACATAGACTGTCATTTGGCTCCTGGGGCAGGAAGGCCATAGCAGGGCTCTGAGATGGGGACAGTGACTCCATTACCTTCCCTGTGTAAGTCAGAGTCCATCTGTACCCAGAAATCTGTAAGCAGCCAGACAGCCTCCAAATCTCTACCTTAGTGCTTAGTCCACAGACCATAAATATTCAACAGGTACTAGGAAAAGCTGAATCCATCGAATATAAATAAATAAATAAATAAATAAATAAAATGAAGTAATTAATCAATTCAGTCATTTAACAAAATTTACATATTTTACTAAGGCACGTGATTTCTAATGAAGTAGGTTTTGGGAAACCCAAAGGATTCACACATACCCTACCACATATGCAAATCAGTCTCTGTTCACTGATTTATAACATCAGTTGGCTGCACATGAAATTGCTTTAAAAAGCTGATGTGCATCTCCCTGATGTGTATTGGGCTGTTTCCATGTGCTGCACTGTGGCTGGCTCAGCACAACTCAGAGCTGGGCTGGTGTAGGATGTGCACCCTGAAATCCCCCTCTGCATTATGGAGCCAGCACGCTGCAGCCAGCACACTCACAGGCAGTGGAAAAGGAAAAGAAGAGGGAAATGCATTAGAAATCTCCCCTGAGCAGTTCATTTCAGTGTGGCTCAGCAGTGATGGACTGCTTTGTAATTTGCTTCAGTGCCATTTTTAATCTTGTGACGTTCAAAAGGTAAAGGATATATTTCACTCAAACTTAGATTTGTTGTTTTCAATCTGGATCCCAGACTTGAAGGCAATCGATTATGTTGATCCAGTTAGTATCCATAGAAATGTATGTATGTAGCCACAACACATGGGATTGCATTTCACAGGGGTGGCTATGCCCAGACAGCAATTCCAGGTGCAGCTTTGGTTCATATGGCTACATTTCTCAGGGGCACCTTTTTGTCTCATCATGGGTTTTCTTCTGGATGTTTAAAGGCTTGGCTTGTTCTTCAGCTGTGTGTTGGTGGAAGCTTACAGCCAGGATTTATGGATTTGCAAACATGTCATTAAGGGGTTGGTGGACTGGGTCTGCATGCTTGGAGCTAAATTCCATTTATCTGGAGAGTAGGTGTTTAATTAATGGCACATCAGACATGGAATAAATGCAGGGCAGCTTCTAGTGTCAGTGTTTTACAAAAACATCTGAATGAGTGAGCTGAGAGAACAAAGCATTGACTGTTTTTATATTCAGTGAACAGAAGAAACAAGAAAAAGCACCATAATGAAGCACTATCTTTGTGCATTAGTGATTATCGCAAGGTTAATTTTATTCATTCTGAAGGACTGCCATATCTGTAAAACTGTGGAACAACAAGTTCAAGAAACTGAAAGGACCAAATAATTGCAAACCATATGTTAAAAACAACCTAATTAATATCTCAAATAAGAATTTAAAGTAACTTATGTGAAAGAAAACAGTAAGTTTATGTAGCATTTCCAGCTGAATGAAAGGCTGTTCATGTTTTTTAACAGGACTGTAATGCTCTGTGTGCACTGGCTGCACGAGCTGTGGGTAAGGAGGATGGTGGTGCTACAGGGAACTGGGAAAAAGTGTAGCATAAATGTGATCTAGGAAAATAATGAGAAAGAGTAGCAGAGAGTTGTGCTCTATTTAAGGCCTCATTCTGCTTCAGATGATGAAGATGCCTTCTATTGCAGAATCCTTAGATAATATGTTAGTTATGCTTCAAGATGCCAACCTGATCAAGGTCTGACTATTCTAAACACAAGAAAAAATGTAAATTCTGCCTGGAAGGCTTTAAGATGTACAGCAGTTTATATAATAACATGTTGTTATGTGAGAAATCACAAGTACTGGGGACTAAGGAGTATGACAAAATAAAAAAAATTGAAAGAACATGTCAATAGGGCTTGATGAGATCTGCTGTGTTTCTTTTGCTTATTTCTGAGTAAATCCTTTGAGTTTTCTCTGTAAACATGCAAAAATTGAATTTAAGGAACTTTATGAAGGGTGGAAAAAGCAAAACTTGAAAATCGGAGAAGTCAGAAATCAGGTTGACTGTGAATAATGTGTGTTTTTCATGCACAAAGCCATATGCTATTTTTTCACCCTGGCCTGGAGATGAGTCAAAGCTGCTTTTGCAGGAAGCTGGGGTTTGTAAAGCTTTGTTAGAGAAACTACAAACTGTAGTGATTTATACAGGGCACTATGGGAAGATGGTTTGGTGGTTACAATGCATGTATGTTATTTGGGAAATCAGATTCTCTTTTACATAATGTTAGACAGCTCTCCCACACTAAGCTTTTCATAAGCTCAAAGGAATACTGAGTCTTGCACCGCATGTGTCTGGCAGTAAAAGACAATTTATCCTCCTTTGATTCAGATTGAATTGTGTCATTATTCAGAGATGGACACAGCCTTTCTTACAAAAATGACGTGCAATAACGTTGCAGGTGAGATTTCAACCAAACAGTGCCTGGGGCCTCAATTTCCTTTGTGGAGACTTTGAACCCTGCTGGGTTTGCTCTTGATAGTGCCAGTGATCACTGTCACAGGTATGCCAGTCCTCTACATCACCCTGCTTGCAGAAGAACCAGAGAAACTGCTGCTGCTTCCTGTGTTTACCACAATTTTATCCACCTGCCACAAGTCTATCCAACCTGATTTGTTTTCTGCTGATGAGTGTTTTCCCACCGTGTTAGAATGTTGCCATGCAAACATCCAGAGATGTGCAAGAATTTGCCTTTTTTGCTGGTTTCATATGAAAGCAGAGCTAACATGCTCCCTTGGCCAGCAGACGAGTCACGGGTCTTCTAGGAATTACTTTTGGTCCCATTGCCAGCTTTGTGTTTGGACACTTCAACTTCTGAGTTTCCACAAAAATGCCGTTCAGAAGGGCTGTGAGAAAACCTGAGTGGTGCTTGAGAAATATGTGCAAAACTAACAGATAATCTGGATGTACATTCCACATAAAATGAATCCCACAGAACACTGTCTGGGACAGTGCACTGAACTCTGGAAGATAAGGACCTGCAGCTTAAATGTCTTTTTTGGGACTCATGGCTCCTCTCTTTCATGCTTTTATACTGTACTTTTTCTCATAAAGCCTGGCTATTGAGCTGTCTCACATAGTATGACTCAAGTGACATCTCTACTGATCTCATCAAAGTCTTTTCCAGAGGCTTCAAGGAAAGATGGAGAGATAAGGACTTGGTAATGTTGAGATCTGGAACACATTAAAAAAAAACAGGTAGGAAAATAAGCCTGGAAAAAGCAATTAAAATTAGAGAAGATTAAAGGATAAAAACCTCGTGGGAGTTTACTGTGTGTTTCACTTCTATTTGTACTGCACCTTTTAGACCAATTTTTCTTTTCATTTTCATAGCACTCCACTATCAGCATAAGCACCAAACAGAGCTAAAGTAACAAGCTGGATTCATTACACCAGTCAAACAAATTTCCCTGGGCTTATTATGCTTAAAGGCTTGATACTTCCTGGCAGCTCTTTCACATTCTCCTTTCAACAAACATGACATAAACTTGGGTCTGCAGAACATGAAAATTTACGTGCAAGAGCAGTTATTTTAACAGGTGAAAATTCTTGGATTCAACAGAAAGGTGAAGCATCAAGTACACCAATAATTTTTCAAAAGGGCTTCACAGTGTAATAGTCTTGTACTATTGGCATCCATAGTGAGAGATAACTGCTTCTTGTTGCAACTCTGCCTTTCTCTGCAGTGCAGTACAGCACATGCCAGCTCTGCTCCACCACCGTGCAGCATTTCATAATGTGCTTGTGATCCCCGATTCAGCTTTTCCCTCTTGCAGGATGCAGTGCTTCTCAGGCTTCTGCCCAGGCACTCAGGAATAATGCAAGCAGGACAAATCTCCCCACAGCTGTCTGAACAGCCAACTCTTGCAGCACCATGAACTGATCTGCAGCCACGCTTGGCTTGCAGGTAAGAAAACGTTTCAGGCAGGATGGCACTGTCTCACTGAGTAGAGGAGAGGGAGCTGCTGCTCGTGGAGGACCTTTCAGTTGGTGTGAGTAAAAGCACACTTGATTCTCAGCCAGTGCTGTCTACACATCAGACATTCAGCTGTTCCACGAAGTTTGATTTTCAGAGATGTTGAAAAATTTTTTTAACTGAGTTGTTACAATGCTGTCAATTTGACTACGTAACACACCACAGGCAGACCATGACTTTCTTCTGAGGAGCTCTGTGTGGATTCCGAAACTCAGAAAACAATTGCTGCAGTTCCCACTCTCCTGAAACCAGCATGGACACTGCTGCTTTGGGTTATCTCACCATTTTTACCCTGGCTGAAATTATATCTGGAAACAGATATAATATGACTGCTTGTATTGACAAAAAAAAAATAAAAATCAGTTTCCTACTATTTTTCCTTGGACTTTCAGGACCTAAATAATTAAAGACGTGAAACTGGTTTAGGTTATGTATTTGTCAGGTCGAAATTACTTCAACAAACTACATGTTTACCTGTCACTTAAATGGAAGTGCTCAGTTTGAAAGCATGACTGTTGCTGGTAATATGTAAATTATATCTAGGACATTTAAGGAAGTATATACTTAATAAACAGAAAAACAGTGTTAAGAAACAGAATATGAAGAAACAGCTTATACACACAAGGACTAATATAGCCACGATGTAATAAATCTATGACAGGATGATGTCTGTTACAGGAACTCAGATATTTACTCACAAACTGTACATTATGCTAGGAGATGTACATCTTACCGAGGAGATGTAAAATGCCTTAAAGATGTGATAATCATAAGGAAATTCAGGAGAGCAAGTTCTAAGAAATTTAATGTCTTATACTTGTTGCTCTATTGTAGAGGAATACTGTTCAGGGAAAGATATCCTCTAAAAGACCTTGAGGAAATGGAGCAGATGGTTGCATGTGCTATCTCACTTAAATTCAAAGTGGCTTTATAAATACTAAGAAAAAATAAAACAATGTTTCTGTAGTTTTTTATACAAAAAAAAAAAAAGAAGGTAAAAGATGATTTTTGTTCATATTCAAATTGGAATTAAAAAAAAAAAAAAGATTGACTTTCTTACACTAAAATGATTTTCAACACAAAACTGGTGATGAACTAATGGTTCAGTATGCATTGTTATTAGAATTACTTGTACTTTGGATATCAGTATCAATACACCTCAGAGGATAAGGCGAAATTCCAGTTTGGGATGAGAAAATGTAGGCCTCAAATAGGGACTGCAGCATTTGTTGCTAATGGACAGTGTCCCTGCTGGGCAGAGACCTTCATAGATCCTAGTAGCTGCCCACATTTTTAATGAAGAATACAGTGGGAGTCCCGGGGGAGCTCCTGTGCACATGTGGGGGCTGTGCCCAAGACACGAGTACAACGTGTTCTGGACACCCTGTGCTCTCAGTGCCTGCACAGGTTGGCCATACATGTGTGCTTTGAGGCTGCTATGCCCAGAAATTAGTCTGTGGGGGCATTCAACTGAAAGTGTGCTTGGTTATTGATAGAAACTGGATTCTATCAAAATTCATCAAAACAGTAGAATTGGCAGGTACAGGGAGTAGCTCCTGTTAGAATCTTTTCCAATTTTTAAGAGGCATCCATCTGAATTACACGGGATCTTCAGGATCTTGGCGAGTGGTATTTTTCTGCTCTAGTTGAATACTGTTTTGCTCCTTGGCTTCTGTCCTATTTCCACAAGAGGAAATAGCATCTCTTTCCTTCTCATGGTTGGTGATTGTTTTTCTCTCAATCTGTAGCTTTATTATGGATAAGAGGGAGCCAAGAGCCAGGAGTGACTTGCAATCCTCAGCACATGCTGGTTTCTCCAGACGTTCTGCTGAGTAAGGAAATAAATTAGCGAGGGGTAAAAGATAGAATATGGTGCTTACCACCCTATTTTGGCACATTAAATATATACAATCTGCACTTCATTCCAACTAAAAATAACACTCAGATTAATGCAGCCTTCTTTGATATATTAAATCAAGAAATCATTAGCATGAATTATAAAGCAGGAAAAGTGTGGTTCACAGTGTCTATCACTCCAGAGTTGTGCATTAGGATGGATGTGGGCAGTTTGATGGAGTTCACTGAGCACACACCCAGGAGTGAGACAGGGCATGTCTCTCCACCAGTGTCATCGACTCTTTCCGAAATTTAAGGCAGGTCTTTTAAATACATGTATTTTCATTTTGAGATGGTCCATATTTAAACACTTTAGTTTTAGCAATACTTCAGCATATACAGCTCCAACTGATGTCTGTGTTGGCTACTCAGTGTCCAAGTTCTAAACCTGAGCACTGAAATTTAGAAGGCAGTTTTGAAAATCCTGGCCTCAGCTTCCTGGGTTTCGTAATTCCCAATGTGATATCTGAATGGCCTTATCCATCTTTGACTGATTGAAATCTGCTACTGAGAAAATTTTGTAGGAATAATTATTACTCTATCTCACAAATCTTGATGAGCTTTTTAACTAGTATCTTTAATACCATTCAAATTTCACAATATAATAATCTTTGTAGAAACAAATCTAGAATATCTTCTATTTTGGCAGCTATATAATATTTTACAGTTTTAAGGCTTTGCACAAAAGCAGTTTAGAAAGCTAAACACCACTGATCCATTTTACAAGTGGAGACAACTGCACTTCGAAGAGTAATCTGCATCAGACTACACAGACTGCAGCAAATTCACCACTAGAATACAGGATTTCTCATACAAAAGTTACTCTACTGAACACTAAATCAGTGGTTCTTAAACTCTTGGGGGAAGCAGGCAGTTGTTGGTCATAGTATCCAGGTCGCTTTCTTGCCTCCCATTGCTAAATTAATTCGAAGTGTAGTTAAAACATTGCTACTATTGCCTTGTCCCTCAAGTATTTCATGTTACCACTGGGATGCTACTCAGTAATGAAACTGAAAGAATCATCGGCTGCATCGCTGTGGCAGAGGATCTGCTTGACTTAATTGGGCAGGGTCAGCAAATTTGCAGTAGGTATTGCTGCTATATTTACAGAAAATAATTTTGTGGCACATTGTGTAATTCTGTATGTCCATCTCAATTATAAAAGATGGGGAAAAAACCTGTCATGGCTCATGGAATTGATTGGTTTTGCAAAACTAATTCACTTAAGATACATGAATGCACATCAGTTGAAACTCAGACTGATTGGCAGGGGTCATAGTGTGAAAGTGGCATTTTGTTGTCATGAAGCCTTGTGATACTTTTTTTTTTTTTTGTCCCAAATAGATTTTGAAATCTCTATGTCTTGCAGGCATTGCTAACTGACAGCAAGGCAACAGGACTGTATCAGCAGGATGAGGGCTGCCCAGCAGAGTCCAAGGGAAGCAGGAGGATGCCATCTGTCTGCGTGAAGACTCCAACAGAACCATGGCGTATTAGGAGGATTTCTAATATGGAAATAGGCACAGGAGAATTTCAGAAGCCTCCTCCGGTGTTGCAGTGGTCTCAAGCCACTTGAAAGCCTAATTGCAATTAAAAAAAGATTTTGATCTGCTCATGTCTTTGCTGAATATCTGGCCAAACTCTTACGATTTTTCATAACTAAGGAATATTCTGCTGTCAGGAATTGGACTTAACAGATCAGGTAATGTAAGTTTCCAGGCTTTGCAGGAGAACTAAGAATATGCCAGAGTCTGTGTGCACACCTTTTTTTGAGGAAATGTCCTTAGAATACCTACTAAATGGAGGCGACCATTTTTCTCCCCTCAGAATTGTCTGCTTTCCTGGAAACAGACAGGCTTTGCCAACAGTGGGCACCAAATGCCCTTCCAGCAACTGTGAAGATCGCTTTGGAGGATAGCATGGATAACCATGGAGATACATGGAAACGTATCCGTGCTTGGAAAGACGCTATTTTGCTTTTGAAATACATTTTAGAAGCTTCCTGTGAGGAAGACGGGGAAACCTTAGGGGTTCAGTTAGTGTTCAACGTGGGCTTAGTCAGCTTTCAGCTGATGGCTGCTGAGCATCAGGCTCCCTGCCACTCATGCACGAACGACGTGTCCTCACGGGGAGGAGCGCGGTGATGGGGATCTGCTCCATTCGGAGGGACAGCTCCCTGCAGACTCCAGTGAGGCGTGGGGCAGCACAGATAAAGCCGTTCAGAGGGAGAGGGGAAGATGGCAGAGTCCGCCCTCCAGCCCCGCTCAGGTCCTCTCAGTCCCGGCTACTGCCGGGGCTCAAGGGCCCCTGGCTCCCCTCACGCCTTGGAAATTTCGGCCCCGCAGCGCCGGAGGCCGAGGCTCCCCTCA